>PVKU01002247.1:32494-238709 GCA_004027475.1 Anoura caudifer | reverse complement strand
GAAGAAGAAGAAGAAGAAGAAGAAGAAGAAGAAGAAATAGAAAATGTATTTGAAAAAAATAATGAAGGAGAACTTCCCCAATCTGGTGAAGGAAATAGAATTCCAGGAATTCCAGGAAGCTCAGAGGGTCCCAAAGAAGTTGGACCCAAACAGGCACACACCAAGGCACATCATCATTATATTACCCAAGATTAAAGATAAGATAAGGAGAGATTCTTAAAAGCAGCAAGAGAAAAAGAGACAGTTACCTACAAAGGAGTTCCCAGAAGACTATCAACTGATTTCTCAAAAGAAACCTTACAGGCAAGAAGGGGCTAGAAAGAATTATTCAAAGTCATGAAAGGCAAGGACCTCCATCCAAGATTACTCTACCCAGCAAAGCTATCATTTAGACTGGGAGAGCAGATAAAGTGCTTCCCAGACAAGGTCAATTTAAAGGAATTCATCATCACCAAGCCCTTGTTGTATGCAATGTTAAAGGGACTTACCTAAAAAAAAGAAGATCAAAAATATGAACAGTAAAATGACAACAAACTCACAACTGTCAAACTCACAACCTAAAAGACAAAAACAGGAACAGATTCGCAGAAATGGAGATCACATGGGGGGTTATCGGTGGGGAGGGGGAGGGTGAGGGTGAGGGGAGAGCATAGGGGAAAGGGTACAGGGAATAAGAGGCATAAATGGTTGGTATAAAATAGGGGGAGGTTAAGAGTAGTATGGGAAATGGAGAAGCCAAAGAACTTATGTGTATGAACCATTGACAGGAACTAAGGTAGGGGAGTGCTGGTGGGAGGGGGCAGAGGGCAGAAGGGAATAAAGGAGAGGAAAAAAATGGGACAACTGTAATAGCATAATGAATAAAATATACTTTAAAAAGGAATATTGTACCTGCTTTCTTACAGAGTATCTTTCTAACTTTTTAGTCCATACTCAATATCAGAGAAATTTTTCTAAAATAAATATCTAATATGGAGTACACACCTGCAAATAGAAACCAGCATTACTGATCACTTCCAAAGATTAAAAGTATTATTCAAAGTGAATTAATTAGTCTCTATAGTGGGAACTTTTATTTGAGGATCTCTGATTTACAAATCAGTAGTGTGCTATGTTGTTCATTGTAGGTTATAATAAAATAAAGTTAGTTATATTAAGAGAAGTGTATTCTTTAGAATGGGAGAGGCAATTCCTATTTTACATTGTTCTGGCCATAAGCTAATGACTGATATTTTAACATCTATACATCTTGTCCCCTCCCCACTCCGTCACCATCTCTAGTACAAATTGTCATAGTTTTCTTTTCTCCCAACAACTGTGATCTGAATTCCATTATTCAGGTAAGTTCCAAGGGCATATATCCTCAAATTGCATTGCATTTCAAAGATTCATATGACTAAATTTAGGTTTATTGCTACTTCCATTTCCTTGCCATTTAAAGGAGAAATATTCTTTTTCCTCTCTTAACAGAGGCAAACACAGTATTTAAAGTCTTTTTAAAAGTGTAATTTAAAAATCAGTATTTGTCTGCTCTCTAGGCCTTCTAAAACTATCCAGGATAGTGTTAGAGTGGAAAGTATATGTGTAAAACAAGTTTTGAAAATCAGAGAATCAACATTAGACTTGGTCATTGAAATGAGCCACTGTATTTCAAATGCACGAACATTTCTCATAAATAATCATGTAGCTGTTTCTTGCATACCTCCAGTCAAAAATAACATACAACCACTCTAGGTGATCCATTACACTTTCACATTAGAAACTACTATGTTCACCTTTATTTTTAGGCTAAATATTAAAATTATCTCTTTATAATGACTTCCATTTGACCTTAGGGACCCAGAATAAATAAAGTATCTCCCTTTTGCTTGTACAAAGAATTTCTGCTTTCCTCCTATCTTAGATAGTGGTTTCTGTTTTTGGGGGTATTTTTTTGTTTTGTTTTCACTAGATGCTCCTTCTTCCAAGCTTGATCTGAACCCACTGACTCTTCTGTAGTCAATGATCTATCATTTCTTTGAATCTCTCTCTCACAATTTATTCTTATCACCAAACTATTAAATATTTTCCATTCAAAAGTCTTTTGTTTTTACTGCAAATCTCACTGTAATTTTAGTACCAACCAGGTGTGTCTTCAAAATGTTCTTGTAAGAACAGATTTTAATTGTCCTGACTCATATGGCTTTGTGGATTAAGTGCTGGCCTGTGAACCAAAGAGTCTCTGGTTCAATCACCAGTCAAGGCACGTGCATGGGTTGCAAGCCAGTTGCCCAGTAGTGGGTGCGCAAGAGGCAACCACTTGGTGATGGTTCCCTCTCTTTCACCCTTCCCTTTTGCGTAAAAAATAAATAAATAAATAAATCTTTTTAAAAAAACAATAGATTATAATCATCTCTACTTTCTGACCTTCAAATTTCTCTCAAAGAGCTAACAGTAACTTTCTACCTTCCTTTTTCCATTAATAGTCATCTTTAAAAGATTTTCAAAAAATCCCATGTAATGTTCTTGCAAGTGCAGTGCACCTGAAACTAAAATCTCATTTTTCCTCCCAAACTAGTGCTTTCTATGCTCTACAAAACCTGAGAAGTCTCCTTGGCCTCTTCTTTCTCACCGGCCCCATTTAATCAGTCACCAAGCCCTACAGTTTACTCTTAAATTCTACCCTGTATCTGTCATTATTTCTTTGGATAATCAATGGATCTAGCATATATTCAGTGCTTAATCAATATTTAAATATATGAACTAACATTGAAAAAGACCAGCTGTCAAAACAATAGGGCTAGCTGCCTCTGTTGCCTGTATGTGGTAAGTTTCCTGAGAGCTATGCAATGCATTAGGCTGCAGCCTTGATGTTCCCCATCAGTTCCTGGATGCTAACTTGTACCCTCTGACTAGGGAGGCATGCCCTTTCTCTGGCCTTACAGGCTGGTTTTTATAATAAGAGACTTAAACTGCTCCTAATATGTATTTTTCCATGACTTAGAACTTGGTTTTTGTTGTTCTTCATCTGACAGTGTGGCTTGTAGGCCTCGAATACCTCCAGTGCATTCCTACCTATTGTAATCTTATTCTTTCCTCTTTCTTCACAGTTTACTCCACAGATTCCATTCAAGCAGAGAACCAGCCAGGCCTGGGGACTTCAATCTTTCCCTGAGGTTTCCAGCAGTAGTATTTGACCTAAGTTATATAAAATTTGAGACCTAAGAAGATTCTATATTTTGGGGCTGTTGCAAACCCCTGAAATTTGCCATTGGACAAAATCTCTTTAAGCATCCACTTTCACTTACATTGTTTCTAGACAGCTTCTCCTGTTCCTTAAAATAAGAATGGAAGCTGAGAAGGTTCCATAACCCTAGACAATTCTCTCACTATTCTCATAAGAAAGAATATAAGTACATTGTGAAGCTAGTACAAACCAAAGTTCTAGAAAACTAATTATTGACTCTCTACTATATCTTCTATTCATAACAATGGTTATAGCCACACTTACATAATACATATTGGTTACCAAATATTGTTCTAAAGATATTGTATATAATCCTCCGGCAAAACTATGATGTAAGTAACATTGCTACCTTCCCAATATTATATGAAAACTTGGGCAAAAATGCTTTAATCAGTCACACAAATTGTAAGTGACAGTCCTGGGGTGTGATCCATATACTTAATTATTAACCTGCACTGCATCTTCTTGAAGACATTTAAGAGAGTCTACCACAACTAATCCCCTACCCAACTCAGACCAAGTGCCTTACATTGTGGGAAACCTGTCCCTATGTTGCTTTCCTGATACATAGTGCATTGTACAAAGTTTGTTGCATGACAAATGGCGGTTACATGAACAGTATGTGATGAGAGGAATAAACATCATTCCAAGAATTCAAGCGTGCTGTCTGCCCAAATATTATTGTTAGCCTGAGGAGAATACTGACTTGTATTTCTCCTCAGGTACCTAAGTAGATATATTCTGGAACTATCCCTCAAAGATTTGGGAAATCAATATGGGATTGTTGAGCAGAAAGGGACATGGAGGCTGGAGAACAAAGGGGCACTATTAGGGCCCTTGTTTTCTTCCCTGAAGCCTCCAGCACCTGATAATCTTCAAAATCTTATCAGGAAAACAGAGCATAATAATAGCATTTATCCTTTATTGACTATCAACTCTGTGCCAAATGTTCTTACGTTGTTATTTTTAATCACACCTGAACCCAAATTAGATGTATCACCTTTCCAGTTTGCAGATGTTTCCCAAGGCAGAAAGAGTTTAGCATTACTGAGTCAATGAACTTGGGCTGGGAGAATTGGAATTAAAAACTGAGTTTCTCTGATCCCAGTGTGTATACTCTTTTCATAAACACATGTTGAATTTAGTTAGTCATAGGAAGGGCTCTTTCTCAGGTAACAGTAGCCCAGTGCTTACCCAGACCCCTGGTAAGCACCTGTGGTTCAAACTGAATTGACAAAATTCCTGCTAGATTTATATTCCAATGAAACTGGTTCTTCATAGCATTAATGCCTGCACATCTTTACAGATGTATACTTGGAAAATAAAAAATTGAACATTCATCAAGCATATTTAATAACATGAAGAAGTACCTAAGGATGAGGGCACATTAAAATAACAAAAAACAAAGAGGGGAGAAAAAAGATAATGCAAAGTGAGTCTAACCATCAGGATGGGCCAGGACCTAGCCAGTAGGTTTATATTTCAGTAACCAAGAAAATTAAAATATCTGTGACTTGAACAGACAAAAAATTGTTTCTTCCTCCCTTAGAGCCTGTTTAGGGTTCAAGTGAATTACCAGGGCAGCTGCCTTAAATCCAGGCTGTTTTATGCTTTTGGCATCTCTTTCTCTACATGCATTTTTCACAATTTCAGGGGAGGGGAGTACTGGTGGGTCTTGTACTGTCAACTTAAACATCTCTGCACAGATAGGACATACATCACTTTCCTTCCAATCCATGGGCTTTTCAATGTGCCTGGAAGGAAAGGAGAAGCAAACATGGGTAATAGAGATGTCATCCACACAGAGTAAAAACAGAAAGAAAGATGAGGGGGAGGGAGATAGAATGAGGGCATAAAATAAAAAGCTATAAAGAAACTAAAAGTCAACAGAGTATATAGTTTTATGATTGTGTACTGGATTGATAATAGTTTTGCTATCTTTTCTTAGGTTCTGAATGTTAAAAATGATTTTAACATCTTTCAGGGAAAAACATGTAAATCTCCACTGTCAGAGTTAAGTCAGATCACAAAATGTGACCCCATACCCTCCATCAATCTTTGAGATATTGGTGCATTCCTGATGGCTTCCATAGGAAGTTGGAGAGGGCAGATGAATAAGACTGAAAGGATTGAATATGACAGCACAGTATTATAAAAGAAAATAATTTCTCTGATTCTTTCCTGCTTCATTTTGGCTAGAAAAATGTTGATTATATTCTTTGAGATCTTGAAGGCATGAACACATCGCTTATATTGATAACAGTACCAGTTATTCCATCACTGTTTAGAAAATCAAAAATAATTTTATCACTTTTAACTTGAGACTCATTTCCTTCATTTTACAGTAAGAATAGAGTTTTTAAAAGACCTATTGCTGGAAGTAAGTAAAGAGCCCAAGGAAAGAGCGTGGTTCTTTAGCTCAGCTAAGGAGCATCATATTCCTTCCACTCTGCTGTACTCCCAGAGCTAATGTAATCTAGGTTACATATGAATTGAACTGACTTTTCAGATTTTCATCTACTTATAGCAAGTTATTGAAGAATATAAACTTATAGAAGTAAAATTATAAGAAAGCTGAATTTTTCACAGACTTTCCTCAACAGTTAGTATGTTATAAACTACTCTTCCTATTTTTTTTATTGCATCTTGGTCAAAGTCTGCAAATTTCCCAGACACTTTTGTTTATTAAAATTGCAATCAAGCCTGCAATATCCATATTGTATGGATTCAAAGCTCTTCTTCATCTCCAGGGACAGACAGACTCAAGTAGCTTGGTGGTGGCATATTCTTACAGGATTCCCACTCCCAAATCTTCTAAAGGCTCTGACTCCTCTAGGCTTGGGGTAGAGGTATCATAGAATAGTGTCAAATATCTTCTCACTTATCTATATGATGACAAAATCCCATTCTGATTGGTTCTTGCCACTTTTCTATCTTTGATAAGCTATCTATGCCTTTTGGAGAGTATTCAGTGCTTAACTCTTGGTGGTTTGGCAAATACATGGATTCTTTGGATCTTCCTCACTACAAAGTTTTCTGATGTGCATAAATCCAGAGTTGTCTGCAGCTTTCTCTCATTAAAGCCTACAACCACTGTCTACCCCACAGACCTTTGTTCCTTGTTATCCTCTAGTTCATCCGTGAAAATCCTGTCCATGTGAAGAAACGGCAAGAAAACGGAAGCCCAGCTACCTTCGAATTTGCCCATTGCTTCCCTAGATGTGTTGGGCAGACTAATGGTCCCTTCAAAATCTCCACAGCCTAATCCTTGGAATCTATAAATGTCTCCTGTTACATGGCAAGGGAGAATTAAATTCGCAGACAGAATTAAGGTTGCTAATCAGTTGAGTTTAAATAAGAGATTATCCTGGGTTAGCCAGGTAGGTCCAATGTAATCAGGGGGGCCCTTAAAAGTAAATGAGGGCCCTGGATGGTGTAACTCAGTGGATTGAGTGCTAGCCTGCAAACCAAAGGGTCGCTTGTTCAATTTCCAATAAGGGCACATGCCTGCGTTGCAGGCCAGGTCCCCAGCTGGGGGCATGTGAGGGGCAACCACAAATTGATGTTCCTCACCCTCTCTTCCTCCTTCCCTTCCCCTCTCTCTAAAATATAAATAAATAAAATATTTTTAAAAATGTAAAGAAAGCATCTCACTTAAACAAAAAGTAACTGAGGGAGGCAGAGTAGCCAGAGTGGTGTGATGTGAAAAGGACTCAACCAACCCTTGTTGGTTTTGAGGATGGAAAAAAAAGAGCTATGAGCCAAGGAATGTGGTGACCTCTGGTAGCTGGTAAAGGCAAAGGAATGGATTTTTTCCTACAGCCTCCAAAAGGAAGGTAGCCCTACTAACACCTTGATTTCAGCTCCCTGAGACCAGTGTCAGACTGCTGAACTACAGAACTATAAATTTGTTTTAAGCCACTAGACCTGTGGTGATTCTTTACGACAGTGAGAAAACTGTACACCAGGCTGCCCTTGTATCCCAGCACGCCAGTACTGCTGGCTGCTCCACTTGGTTGCCTCCTCTCCTTGCAGCTCCAAGCTTACTTTCCCCAACTCAGGCAGGCAAAGGTATAGAGTAGCAATTCTACAGCCTAGGCAGATATCTAACAAAGGAACAAAATGCCACTATCCTTTCACACAAGGCAGTGTTCACTTTTTAATTTTTAAGTTTATGTTTGAAGGTGGAGCATTTGGAAGGTGGTAAGTCAGGAGAGTACAATCCTCAAGGATAAAATGGTGCCCTTATGGGAGATCAAGAGACAAAATTCCTCCCTTCTCCCATGTGAGGTTCAGTGAGAAGGAGGCAGCCTGTGAATTAGGAAGCCTGTCCTGAGCAGACACGGAATCTGCCAGTGCCTTGATCTGAGACTTCTAAACCTCCAGAATGGTGGGAAATTTATTTGTAAGCCAGAAATCTATGGTATTTCTGTTGGAGCTGAAACAGATAAGAAGTTATTTTTTTTATTTTCTGTACTATCTTTTTTTTATCTATTTATTTATTGCTTCCTGGGAGAGTTTTCTCAACTCTCTCCTATTATGTCTGTTGAGTTGTTTCTTTTATCATATTTTTTATTTTCAGTAGCTCTTTTTTTTTTTTAATGTACTTTAAAACTATATCCTGTTCTTGTCCCCTGAATGCTGCCTTTTACATTTATTTTACCTTCTCCAGAGGTGAAAACCTCACATCTCTATCTGGTTGGGGAAGGTAGGGTAATCAGAATGTGTGAAGTAAGTGAGAGGATCTAGGATTCCAGCTTCTTCTTAAACAGACTGTCAACCAATCTGCCATTTAAAAAACCATCTTCCCTTTACTTGCAAAAGCACCTGGAGCCTCCACCTGGTGTGTTTTCAGGGATCAGCAGTGCACATTGGGCTGCCTATTGGCTTTTTTCTCTGCCAGTTCAGGACCCAGCACTCTCAGGGCCTGGAGATCTGTCACCATTAATCCGATGGTCAAATTCTGATTTTTCTCTCCATTTGCAATTATTTTTTCTCCTGTTTTCTTTGTCTTTGCGTTATTATTATTTAAAAAAATATTCCTAACTGTTGTTTAAGTAGGGCTTCTATAAGGAGTAGTGATAATTGTATGTGTATGTACAGTCCACCAGAATTAATATCTTTATTTGGGATGCTGCCATAACATCTTTTTTGAATGATACACTTGGAATCACCCTCCCATGCTAATCACCTGGCTTTGGGACAAAAGAATTGTGGGGCAAAGTAAGAAAACCATCTCAACACAAACAGGACACTTCTTAGAGAACAGAGCACTCTCCACCATTCCCCAGTTGGTGCTTTCAGAGCTGGGTTTTTTTTTTCCTGTTTTTTGTGGGGTTTTTTTTGGTTCTTAGAAAAGATTGCATCAAGGGTCTCTTCCCAATTTTTGTTTTATGGTGACTCTATTTAGAATGTGGCATTTAATTTTTGGCTTTTGGCCTTAGCTAAAATTTCACTCAATAGCCTATTATATATTGAACTGGCTATTATTTATTTCCAAAGAAGTTTTTTCCCCAAGTTAAATTATAGAGTTGTTCTTAATGATCAACCAGGTGATAATAATTATTTTGTTGAATCTATTTTACCTATGCTTTTTGATTATCTATATTCATGTCCTTAAACATGGCAGTATAAATAGATTTTTATTTATGTGCTCCCGCAAACTTATGCAGGACTTCAAACACTAATTATTCAGTGCCAAGAATGTGTATGTCTTCTTAAATGAAGACATGATTAGGTATGTTTCATAACATATGGTTCTATGTAATAAAGAATGGCAGCATTGAGTTAGGACCTATAGGAAAAATTCTTATATAAAACCATCAAGCAAATCACATAGATCACACTTACTATATTTTGAAGCATTTCATTTTTCTTAACTTACTTTTAAAAAATATTTAATGTCTTAAAACAACTTTAAAACTAGTTCCTCGAAAACACACTCATGCTCACACATCATAAATTCTCACGAGTCATGGCTGAATGGTGTCATAATGAATGATTTACATGATTTACAACTCTGTAAACACCACTTTTTTTCCAATCCTCACCTGACTGAGGATGTGTTTATTGATTATTATTTTTTTTTTAGAAAGAGAGAGGAAAACATTGATGTGAGAGAGAAACATTGATTGATTGCCTTCCCTAAGTGCCCCAACTGGGAATTGAACCCACAACCTAGGTATGTGCCCTGACCAAGAATCAAACCCACACACAACCTTGTGCTGTACAGGATGATGCTCCAACCAACTGAACCGCACAGCCAGGGCCCACTTTTCTTTTTAATGCTCCCTGATCCATTTAAAGAACTTACTTTGGAACTGCATCTATGTCTAGAAGTAATAATTTTCATTTCTTCTCATTGCTCTTTTATATTATTCTATTATAAAGTAAATTCAAATATGAGTCTATTTTTTCCATATAATGGAAAACAGACTTACTGCTTTATTAACTTTTGCATACCAAGGTCTCATATTTTTTCCGTTCTCCCACTTTTTTTTTCCTGGCAATATGGCACTGCTAGATTTTCCTCAATGACATCATTATCCAAGACAACACCACAGCTTCTGTGCCAAGCACCTAGAGCTCATTTTCATCATCACTTTTTTCTTAGGCACTTACTGCAAGTATGATATTGAAAGATGAGAATTTACCCCATCCTACAAATCTTGCATATGCCTTTCAACAATATTTTGCACTATCATTTTCAACAAAAATTTAAATCAGTTAGACATCATTTCTGATAGGTAATTCAATTGCAGCGAAAGAACATAATGTGAAATTATGCTGTATTGCCATAAATTGAAGCTTCAATCTGTTTGAGGTGATGATGATTACATTTTGCAGGCGGTCAAACAGGAAAGTAATATAATGGGAGCAAGTGGCAACTTCACCTGGAACTGAGCCATCTTGCCCAGAGCAATAGGAAAAACGTGCTCTAGTGGAGTGGTGCTGATTAGTGCAGGTTTTTTTTCCTGTACACTAGCCAAGGTTTTTATAGTTAAAACTCGATGTGGGTTTTGAGGCACAGAGACCCCTCTGGACTCTGGTCTGTCATTTGTTTACTGTGTGAGCTTGGTCAGATTACTTATCTATACCTCATTTTCCTCCTTGGTGAATGAGGAGGGTATTATTTATCTTACAAGATTCTTAGGAGGATTAAATGAGATAAAGTTTGTGAATGTTCTTTGTAAATTTTAAACTGCTGTGGAAATCCAACTGTTACGATAGTCTAATGGTTTGTATGGGTGAATGGTGGTTTACACTGCAATGTCAGACAATCGAACATGGTGCTTACTTCATGCAGCATCTGGTTAATAAAGAGTAACACCTTTGTTTATCAGAGGAAGAAAGAAAAATGTTCCATCAGTAATGAGAAATTATAAGACACCATAGAGAATGAAGCCCAATGTAAATATATTTGGAGGGAAGAGACAAAATTACATGAAATATTCTATAGTTTATAAAAATGACCTATATCTTCTATCAGTTTCCAAAGATTATCATTATTATAAAAATGTAGCAGCTGTGCTTATATAAGATATATACCACAAGAAGTGTCTCCTTTTTCTAAAAATAAGATTAAATAAGCTAAAATTTACATGATATGTCAATAGTTTAGTGATCAGAGTCATAATAGTGGTAAAGTTTAATAGTTCTTAGGAATAAGAAAGATATTTAGAAATGTTCTCTTTAGTATTTCGGTGAAACTAAGATTACTCAGAGATCTCATTTACAATGAGTAACTAGTCATCAACTTAAATGACTAAGTTACTAAGTAATCTATGTAGCTGGGAAGAAGACCAGACCTAAGACCCAGTCCATTTATACCTAAATTAGTCCCTACATTAGGTCCCTACAATACCAGGCTGCTGTGTTATTGTTTATGATTTCATTAATTTGATAGGCCTTTGGAATCTATTTGGTAATATGTTCTAACATATTATTAGATAGGCAAGCATTTTATTCAACTGTCTCCTATTGAAATAATAATAAATATTTTCTTCTGAACATGATATTTCTTGAAATTAAGCTTCCTAAAAACGCCACTGACTCTACACCTTGCTCCTTGTTGGTTCCTCCCCACCTATCTACTTTTTAAAACAATACTGGACCAAATCAACTACTGATTCCCTAGCAGCAGTAACAGATGCTGTGGATTGCCAACCTCAATGTGTATTCAATCCCCTTTTAGGATGCAGAGGCTAGGAAGCCAAAAACTGCATTGCTCAGATTCACTTGAAGCTGGAATTCCACTCCTCAGATGACCTGAGGGAGACCTATTTGGAAGTGAGTGTGGTCAGACTTGTGCCCCACCACCCCTCCAACCCCACCACAACTTTTCACTGGTACAAAAAGCAGCACAGGTGGTGTGATCCTGGGGCTGGTAGCTTTTTCAGAAGTTCCTCATTCTAGAGTTCCCTATTGAATCAGAGGCAGAAGAGTTTTATACTTTATAATCTAGTCTTTATAACTATAATATAAGGTTTGTATGATATTCCATTGAATGACTAAAGCAAAATATTTAAAACATTTTCTATTGTGAATTTTCATTGATTCACTCCAATTTTTATTATTATAAATAATGTTGCCATGGAAGTCTGAATGCATAAAGTTATCTTCTTTAAAATTTCTCTCCTGAGGATAAATTAATACAAATGAGATTATGAGCTGAAGGGCATGCTCACTCTTATAGGATTTTATTATGAACAGATGCCTAAAAAGGGGCCTTTTCTAGGCAGAGAACAGAGAAATAAATGTATGTACGAACTGGGGGAAATGTAAGAGACCCTGGAGACAGACTCACTGTTTTGTCCTAATTCCTCCCCGGACCTACAGTCTGAAAAGTATCCTCTTTATGGAATGATGCCAATAACAAGTTGGGCAGAAAGGGTGGTGGAAGTTTGGGGAACCCTTCCTCTGGATGGAGTAAAAGTAAAGAACAGAACTTCAGTGTGCCTTCTCTGCAGCCCTGGAGAAGGGAAGTTAGGATCTACAGACATGTTTGTTGGGCAGCTGTTCTAGAATTAGGTATAGTTACTGCATAATTATTCATAAAATGTGTAATCTTTTAGATATATTAAAAAATTAAAATTTCTCCTTGTTTTAAATCATTATACTTTATCAATTTTCCTTAGTGGTGTTAGGTAAAGTAGAGTTAATAAGGATATGTTTGTGACTAGGAGCACTGAGAAAAGAAGAAAGCAGGGGACTGTGCTACTCTTTAGAGCCTGCTGGAGGGCCACGGCTGCATGTGGGCTGCTTGGTGAGGTGAGGTGAGCTGGCTGGGATCCAGTGCCTTGGTCAAGGGTGTCCGGAGACTGAGCGCTTTCTTGTGTAAACAACCAAACATGGCAATGTTGTCTACCTAAGTTGTATACCAAGTGGGACCACAGTCTATTCACAATATCTTTTCTTTGTTCACATTAGTGTTCTAATGTAATGGTTGAGTTACTTTGTGCCTATCTTCATGAACATTTTTTTGAAGAATAAAAGTGTCTAAAGTAATATTCAGCATTAGGAATATAAGTGTAATCATAATATATTTCTAAACTAGTGGTATCAGATTGAGAAAGAAATGTTTGCATTATCAACTCGATGAAAATATTTATTAATCAAGCGCTTTTTACATTGTACTAGGTGCCATGGGTTATGGGGGGAGAAGGTAGTTACTAAGAAGCATGAGAAATGTCTTTCCCTGCCTTTAAGGAATGTGTTGCCACCCTTCAAGGCCAGGCAGGTTCATGGTGTTCATGCAGATGGAAAAATGCTCACAGAGCCGTTGGGATGTCTGGCACGCCTTTATTCATGGGTGGGCAAGCCATGTACGCTGCAAGTTGTGTGTCTGTTTGCATTGTCTCATGTCATGGGCCCTGCTCCCCAGCATGGCGCCCATCGTGGCACCTGTTCCCTTGTGTGTCTCTCATCATCATCACCCCCAGCAGGGAGTCCCTACCTGTTTCAATACTAGAGAGGAACAAAGCCAGAAAACTGCCAGAACATTACATAACATAACATAACTCTGCACATGTGAGCCCACTTTTTGTTATGGGAACAGTTTATCGGATCCAGTCTGAAGGCTACGAGAACACTGGTTATCAGGTCCTCCAAGGCTATGGGAACACTGCTCCCCTTAGTTACCCAGACACCTGGGTGAGGAAGCCAGACTGCTTCCACTTACCCTACAAGGAACTATTAGGCTCTAATGTAATGGATGCCTAGCCAATTGGACATTAGGTAATTGGCCAGCAGGGTTAAAATATATATGGTATATTTTATGTGAAATGAATCAGTGTGTCATAACAATGCTTTAGAACCAGGATGTGTGTGTGTGCATGTGTCTTTTTTATAAAAATATTTTATTTATTTATTTTTACAGAGGGGAAGGGAAGGAGAAGAGAGGGAGAGAAACAACAATGTGTGGTTACCTCTTGCTCACTCCCATGACCCAGGCATGTGACCTGCCTGGGAATTGAACCAGCAACCCTTTGTTTTGCAGGCCAGTGCTCAATCCACTGAGCCATACCAGCCAGGGTGCACATGTGTCTTTAATCTGTCATTAACCTAAGAATCTGCAGACTTTAAAGTTCATAAGCATTTGTTCTGTGTCCTTATCCCTTTGCAGAATGTATCCAAGGCATAGGGATATAAGGTGTAGGGGATGTAGGATGTAACTGACCATGCCCCACTGTCTTCTAGGTCCACTGCTCCTCCCAACCTTCCCTCTTCAGGGAATGACCTGATCCAGCCTTGAGAGATCTCCCTGGGATTGCAGCTCCTATCTCACCCCCTCAATGATTTTGAGCATCTTGTTTCCAAAATCCACCATCTAGGAGGTGAGAGTTAAGGGGCTTAGTTCTCTAGGGAGCCCCGCCGAGCCCTGACCTGACACCAACTCTCTCTTGAGGTCTCTGCAGGCTGAAGTCATGGCTCATAGTCCCAGTGTCACGCCCTCAAGAGACAGACCAGTGTGCAGGACATCCGAGTTCACAGCCATGCTCCCTGAGCCTCTTTTCTCTCCTTCCAGACCCTAAGACCTTCTTCCTTCCCAAGCTTGACCCCATGGCTGTTTTGCCTCCCCTTCTCTTTCACGCACCTAACCTCATTCCAAATGCCTTTATTTCAGGCACCCAAAAAGTCAACATGAAATTAAGCCACTCTCTATGCACAGACCCCAAAGGTCTTTCCAAATATGGAAAGTGAACCATGAGACTGGCTTCTGGAAGAGGCAAAGGAGAGAGGCAACAATGTGTGATCAGGGTGGCTGCATTCCAACCCCAGTTTGATCGGAAATAAGTTTATGACATAGGCTAAGTCACTTAACTTTTAGTTTCCCAATCTGCAAAAACAAGGACTCTTAGATCTTAAGTTTCCCTGTTTCCTTCAACACATTCCATACCCCCAAGTAGCCCCCCTCAATTTCCACCTATAGAAACCCTGGAGCTCAGAAACCCCTCATATCAGAAAGGGCTCTTCTCTCTCATGAAAGCTTTCTTCTTTGTCTCTGAATCACAGGATCAGGTCTCCAGTGAGGCCTATCCAGTCCACTGTTTAAACTCAAAACCCTGCATCTCTCTCCCCACAATCTCAGCCCTCCATATACTATTGCTTTATTCTCCATAGCAATTGTTACTGGCTAACCTAGTGGAAACCCTGCAGAACTCTAGGGTCAGCCAAAACTTGGCACAATTTTAACTTGTATGATTTAATATTTTAGCGGTTTAGATTAGAGCCAGGCTAATTATTAAAGAGGATCTATTCATCCTGGCTGGGTGGCTCAATTGGTTGGACTGTTGTCCCACGTACAAAAAGGTTGTGAGTTTCAATCTCAGTCAGGTCACATAAGTATGTTGTGGGTTCATTCAATCTTTGGTCAGAGTGCTTATGGGAGGCAACCAGTTGATGTTTCTCTTTCACATGGATGTTTCTCTCTCTCCCTTCCTCCCTCCCTCTCTCTCAAATCCATAAAAAAATTCTCTGATGAAGATTAAAAATTAAATAAATAAAAGGATCTTTTATAATATTTTTAAGCAACATAATAAATTCTAAGTAAATGTAAATTTTTGATAATTACAGAGCAGGCAGGAGGTCTTTCTTACTTTGTTATTCCAGACTCAGAAACCTAGTTTTTGCAGTTTAAACTAAACTCATCTTCTCTAGGTAAAGTGGGTTATATGAGAATTACTAGCCTAAATTAAATAAGACACACATACAAAGACCATTTAAGTGCCCATCAGTAAATGAGTGGATCAAAAAACTATGGTACATTTACACAATGGAATACTAAGCAGCAGAAAGAAAGAAGGAGCTCCTACTCTTTGTGACAGCATGGGTGGATCTGGAGAGCATTATGCTAAGTGAAACAAGCCAAGCAATGAAAGAGAAATACCATATGATCTCACCTATAAGTGGAACCTAATCAACAAAACAAACAAACAAGCAAAATGTAACCAGAGACATTGAAATAAAGAACAATCTGACAGTAACCAGAGAGGAAGGAGGAGAGGGATAATCGGGGATAATGGGGGGGTGGGGCATTAAGGAACATGTATGAAGGACACATGGACAAAGCCAAAGGGGATAGGTTCAATGGTGGGAGGCAGGGATGGGTGGGGCAGGGAGTTGAAAATGGAGACAATTGTATTTGAATAACAATTAAAAGATAAAATAAAACACAGACTCATGGTAAAAAAACATTTAAACATTTTTAAAAGCTAAAACCATAAAGCATAGTCTTCTATGACACATCAGAGATTATCCAGCCTCCACTGAGGTCAGAGAGGTGGGAGAGAAGACAGAAGCATAGAAGGAAGAGGCAGGATCACCCCATCTCTCCCTCCTTTGGACCTTACTTCCTTCTGAATTATCACCCCTTACACTCAAAACAAGATCTCAGGGGCCAGCACATGCAGTCATAATGTGTGGCTACTTCCAAATCCCAGTCACTAGAATGTAGAAAATTTTTGCATAGTTATGCCTGGCTCAACACTTCACAATTTATATGTTATAGTTCTTCTACACCTGAGTTAAAGGGTGGAGACACAGGAGCAGATGCACATTATCAAGAACAAGATTTTATTTATGTATCTATATATAAATAATCTGGGCCTATTGAGATAAATGGGTAGGGCATCCTGACAGTTCCAAGACCAGAGAAAACTGTTCCAGAGCTTGGGTTGGTTGAGTTAACCATCTGGCCAGGAATGACACAGTTGATACATGTAGCAGTCTTCTATTCTCCACGTAGAAAGTCTCAAGTCCATTGTACTTCTCACCCAGGCTCATCTGCTCCTCACCCTCAAACATCCCTCCCCACATACAGATACACAAACCTCTGAGGTGTGGTCCTCTGACTTGATGTAGGACCACCAAACAAGAGAGAGCAGGAGGGGTGGCAGTGGAATGACAGGTGAAACTTACAAAGTAAATTGTCCGTCTAGAGCCAGTGGTGTCTCAAATAAACCTGAGAATAAAGTAGAATCTGAGAGAGCTTCTCCTTTGCTTCCCACTTTTCTGGGGTTCTAGTATGCACTGAAGTAACTTAGGCCAGGAGCTTCTGATGTCTTTGTGGGCACATCACAGAGAAAGGTTCATGTGCAAGTCTAGAGTGTGGGAAGAGAGAGATCAAAAGGCAAGGGGTGGGGTCTTACTGACTGGCCAAGACTTTCATGGCTTCTAAAAACTTGGATGTCCACCTGTAAGGAGCAGGTGTTTAGCACCCTCCATGAAAGGGTCTCTCTCAGACTAAGGAGGCTCTATCTGCCAGACCTTACTTTGCCTGGCCACTGGTTCAGCGGCACTTTGGAACCTTCTCTGCAGTCTAGGAGGCCAGAGCCTACTGAAAGCCAGTGCTAGAGCAACCCAGGTTTTGCCCAGATGTAGCCTAACTCTTCCAGGGACCTCCCCAGCTTCTCTGTGAGGCCTGGAGTCAGGTGCAGTTTCTCCATGGCTGCCCTGGCTACCAGTCTTACCAGCCGGATATAAAAGTTAATGAAGAGTAGACATGAAGCCCTGACATAACTGGATGCTGCACCCTATTACATCCATTCCTGGCAGGTAACATATGTCTTCACTTCTTTTTAGAAACTTGGTAAAACAACATTTAAACCTTAAACCATTCAGCTCATTCAGTTTGGAGCTGCTTGCTCAGGATTCAAATCAATTTTGTGTGATCACAGAGCTCCTGCTCTAGACTGTGGTTTTGCCTTATGGTATGTTCATCATGTTATCATTTTCCTTTCTTCTTTCCCTTCCCTTTCCTTTGTCTTTCTCTTCCCCTTTCCCTCCCTTCCCCTCCCTTCCCCTTTCCTTTTCTGTAATTCTTATGATACTTCACCCAGGTTCCTAACTGATATTAAGCCCATGCATTGCCCAATAAGAGGTTTTTACTTCAACTCATACGTTGATTATGAACTATACTGGCTTCTAATGCCAGAAGATGTAGCTCAAGAACTACCAATTGTCAGCAGAGCACAATCCTACATTTCTAACTGAGTCTTGCTGTCCCTATTTTCTCTTTAACATAGTTTGAAACACCCAAATTATAAAATGTAAAAATTATATTCTAGTTAAATTATGACCTATCCTAAAAAATATTCACCAGTGTCTTATTCCATGTGGATTAGATGACACTTCTTATGGACTTCCTGGGTCATGTCTAGTAAGGACTGTCATACACATCAAGAAAACAAATGCATCATTTATTCTAAGTTAATAAGGGAGCAATGTATCAGATTAAGTAAGAGCAGCACAATTTGATCATTGCGAGCATGCCAATTGGATTCATTTTCACTACACATTATTGGCACCTAAACGTACCTCTAGATATTATTACTCACAAGAGGAGAAACCTACCCTTGAGTGCCGAAGACAAGGGAAAACAGGTGTTACTGTCCAGGAGGTAGGAGCTTCAGCATGACATGAAATATTTGAAAAATTGTGGCCTGCATGTGGCTTTATCTAGTTTTTTTGTTTCTTTGTTTTTGTTTGTTTTTCTTGTATTTGGCTTACTGCATTAAATGTGTTTTTTTTTCTCATGGGGCTGATATTGATGTTGTATATCATTCATATGATATGCAGGAGTTTCAGAACCAAGAATCATGTAACTAATCTATCAGTAAAAATATTTGAAAGTATAAATATATGTTTATATAAATATATATCATTAAATATCTATTTAAAATAGCATTGGACATAATTCACACTTTACAAAATTAGCTTTAGCCCTGTGTTCATGAGATTTCATTTATAGTGTGTCAAAGTATATTTGGACTTTTATCTCCAAAAACTTTGAGGTTGATAGGACACAAAAGGATTTGCTCATATCTAAATTTCTTTGAAAGAGTAAGAAATATTGTGTACCCTTTTGAACCTCTCCAGAGGACATTTAACCATAATTTTTATATTATTTAAGAAAAGAGTTCAGTAAGAAACTATCTCCTGATTTTTTTTTGTTTGTTTGAATAAAAATAACAAGCTAGCACAAACTTAGGACAATGATTTATTATTTTACTTTTTATTAATTTAAATTTTATTTTCAATTACATTTAAATTTAGTATTATTTTTGTATTAATTTCAGGTGTACACCATAGAAGTTAGGCAATCATATACTTTAAAAAGTGCTCCCCTGATATTTTCAGTACCCACCTGGCACCCACCACAAACAGAGTTATTACATTATTGACCCTGTTCCCTATGTTGTACTTTATGTCCCTATGACTCTTTTGTAACCACCACTTTGTACTTCTTAATCTCTTCAGCGTTATCACCAAGTCCCTCAATACCCTCCCCTCTGTCAACCATCAGTCTATTCTCTATGTCTATTAGTTTGTTTCTATTTTGTTTGTTCTTTACATCCCACATGTTTAAAAAATCATATGGTATTTTTCTTTCTCTGATTAACTTCTTTCATTTAGCATAATACCATCTAGGCTTATTCATTCTGTTGCAAATGATAAAATTTCATTAATATTTATGGTTGAGTGATTTATACCTATTGCTCATTGTATAGATATATACCACTCTTCTTTGTCTATTGATGGGCGCTTGGGTTGCTTCCATATCTTTGCTATTGTAATTAATGCTGCAATGAACTTAGAAGTGCATATATTCTTTCAAATGATTGTTTTGGGTTTCTTTAGATATACATCCAGAAGTGGAATCCCTGGGCCACATGGAAGTTCTGGTTTTAATGTTTTGAGGAACCTCCGTGCTTTATCCGTAGTGGCTACACCAATCTGTAATCCCACCAACATTGCGTAAGGGTTCCCTTTTCTTCACATGCTCCTCAACACTTGCCATTTGTGGATTTATTGATGATATCCACTCTGACAGCTGTGAGTTGATTTCTCATTGTGGTTTTAATTTTCATTTCTTTGACAAATAGTGACTTTGAGCATCTTTTCATATGTATATTGACAATCTTCATGTACTCTTCAGGTCTTCTGCCCATTTTTATTGGATTGGTTGCTTTTTTGGTGTTGAGTTGTATGAGTTCTTTATAAATTTTATATATTAACTCTTTATACAATGTATCATTGATGAATATCTTCCTTCATTCCATAGGTTGTTTTTCATTTTGTTGATGGTTTCCTCTGCTGTTCAAAACCTCTTTAGCTTGATATAGTCCCACTTATTTATTATTTATTTTGATTCCCTTGGCTAAGGGGATATATCAGAAAATGTATTGCTAAGAAAAATGTCAGAGATTTTACTTTGTATATTTTCTTCTAGGAGTTATATGGTTTCAAGTGTTACATTTGTCTTTAATCCATTTTGAGTTTATTCTTGTATATTGTATAAGAAGTCATATCTGGTGCAATTTCTCAACACCATTTATTGAATAAATTATGTTAACCTCATTGTGTTATCTTGCCTCCTTTGTCATATATTTTAATATATTTTGTTAATTATGCTATTAAAGTTGTCCCATTTTTCTCCCCTTTATTCCTCTTTGTCCTGTACTCAACTTCCCACCATCATTCCCCCACCTTAGTTCATGTCCATGCTTTGTATATATAAGTTCTTTGGCTTCTCCATTTCCCATACTATTCTTAACCTCCTGCTGTCTATTTTGTACCTACCATTTATGCTTCTTATTTCTTGTACATTTCCCCCATTTTCCCCATCTCTGCTGGTAACCCTCCATGTGATCTCTATTTCTGTGAATCTGTTCCTGTTCTAGTTGTTTGCTTAGTTCAGTTTTGTTCTTTTTGTTTTTTTAGGTTCAGCTGTTGACAGTTGTGAGTTTGTTGTCATTTTATTATTCATAGTTTTGATCTTCTTTTTCTTAGATAAGTCCCTTTAACATTGCATACAGCAAGGCTTGGTGATGATGAACTCTTTTAAATTGACCTTATCTGGGAAGCACTTTATCTCCCCTTCCATTCTAACTGATAGCTTTGCTGGATAGAGTAATCTTGGATGTAGGTCCTTGTCTTTCATGACTTTGAATACTTCTTTCTAGCCCCTTCTTATGTGCAGGGTTTCTTTTGGGAAATCAGCTGACAGTCTTATGAAAACTCCTTCGTAGGTAACTGTCTCTTTTTCTCTTGCTGCTTTTAAGATTCTCTCCTTATCTTCAATCTTGGCTAATGTAATGATGATGTGCCTTGGTGTGTGCTTCCTTGGATCCAAATTTTTGGGGACTCTCTGAGCTTCCTGGAAGTCTATTTCTTTTGCCAGATTAAGGAAGTTCTTTTTTGTTAGGTTTACAAATGGGTTTTCAATTTCTTCCTCTTCCACCTCTCCTTCTGGCACTTCTATGATTTGGATGTTGGAAAGTCGAAAGTTGTCCAGAGGTTCCTAAGCCTCTCCTCATTTTTTGAATCCTTATTTCCTCATTCTGTTCTAGTTGAATGTTTATTTCTTCCTTCTGATCCAAACTGTTGATTTAAGTCCTGGTTTCTTTCCTATCAGTGTTGGTTCCCCTTATTTCATTTTGCATAGCCTTCACTTTTTCCTCAATTTTGTTACCATATTCAGCCATTTCTGTGAGCATCCTAATTACCAGTGTTTTGAACTGTGCATCTAATAGGTTGTCTATCTCTTCATCGCATATTTGTGTTTTCTGGAGCTTTGATCTGTTCTTTCATCTAGGCCATATTTTTTGCCTTGGCATGCCTGTTACATAGGAAGGGGAGGAACCTTAGGTGTTTGCCAGGGCAGGGCAACCCATGTCGCTGCATTTTGGTGCTATAAGTGAAGGAGAGGTTAGAGAAGGAGCAATGCAGCTTGCTCAGCTCTCAGCTGGTTTTCAGTCACCTCTTCTGCTGCCCACAAGCAAATTGGGCCTGTCTGGTGCTGATTCCCAGTGGGTGGTTTTGTGTAAGTTCTAGGACCCTATGGATATCCCCAACTAACTGTCTTGTGAGGCTGGGAGTTTCTCCTGCCACCTCAAACCCCACAGGTTTTTCCAATCAGAAGTTTTGAGGTTTTATTTCCTACTGGAACCCTGGGTTTCAGGGTCTGTCTCACTCCCCAGTTGTTCCCCCCCAGCTTATCCCTATGCAAATGTGGGACCACCCAGTCCACTAACCACAGCATTGCCCCAAGTCCTCTCCACCCCTGCTGCCTGTCTCCGCCCTTCCTACCAGTCTGGATGAATGAATGTCTTTAACTTCTTAGTCATTGGATTTCCATGCAGTTCAATTTTATGGCAGTTCTGATTATGTTTTGATTTTAAATTTCTTGTTATCTTTCTTTTGGTTGTGTGAGGAAGCAAAGTATAACTACCTGCAATTCCATCTTGGCCGAAAGTTCATGTCATATATTAATTGACCATTTAGCAGTGGGTTTATTTCTGGGCTCTCAATTCTCTTCTATTAATCTATGTGTCTGTTTTTATGTTAGTGACATGCTGTGTTGATCAGTATAACTTTATGATATAGTTTGATATCTGGTAGCATGATACCTCTAACTTTCTTGATCTTTTCGATTGCTGTAGCTATTCAGGGCCTCTTGTTATTTCGTATAAATTTTGGATTATTTGTTCTGGTTCCGTGAAAAACATAATTGGCATTTTAATAGTAATTACATTAAATCTATATATTACATTAGGTGGTAGAGACATTTTAATAATGTTAATTCTTCCTATCCATGAACATGGTATATGCTTCCATTCATTTGTATCTTTTAAATTTTTTTTCTTCAGTGTCTTATAACTTTCCAAGTACAGGACTTTTACTTCCTTGGTTAAATCTATTTCTAAATATTTCAGGTTTTTTTATGTAATTGGAAGTGGGATTTATTTTTTAGTTCTTCTTTCTATTAGTTTCTAATAGTTCTTAAATAGTTCTAATAGTTCTTTCTAATAGTTCTTAAATATTTCATTATTAATTTATAAAAATACAACTGATTTCTGAATATTTATTTTGAATCCTGCTACTTTACTGAATTCATTTATAATTCTAGTAGATTTTGGGTGGAGCCTTTAGGGTTCTCTATACACAGTATCATGTCATCTGCAAATAATGACAGTTTTACTACTTTCTTTTATTTCTCTCTTTGATCTGATTGCTGTGACCAGGCCTTCCAGCACTATGTTGAGTAAGAATTCAGAAAATAGACATCCTTGTTTTGTTCATGATCTTAAGCACTAAAACTAAACACTTTTAGTTTTTCCCCATTTAATATAGATAGCACTTGTGAGGGAAAAATATTTTTTAAAAATTAATTTAATAGTTAATGGAATATTTTAATAATGACAGCGACTTTTAGTTGCCAGGTAAGATTACTTCTAATTTGACTATTTTTAAAGCACCAAAGCACCAATCTCCAGTCAAATCAAATGAACCTAAGGGCAGGCAACATTGGATGGAATTTGTAGTAGTGGCAATAAACCATAGTTGACAACCTATGATTGAACACTCTCACTCCATTTTCTTGTCTTACCAACAACCCACTGTAATCCATACAGAGTTAAAAGTAGGTGTATATTGAGTGATCCCTGGAGCTCATTGAGCTCATTAAATGAGTATTTTTCTAAGATAATTTTGTCTCTTTATTTTAAGCCTCTCTCTCTCTCTCTCTCTCTCTCTCTCTCTGCTTTCTGGCAATGTATCAAAATCTTTCTGTGGTTGATGACTTCCACAATTTCTTTGTTTTTATTTATTTATTTTGGTATATCTATACTTTTATTTAAATATAATGTGATTTCAGGACAGACAAAAAGTAGAAGTTTCCCTAGTCTGACATCTGGAACTGAAAGTATGTGTTGATGTTAGCATACACCATTGCCATGGGGATGGGGGTGGAAATAACCTTGGCATTAACAGATGTAACAACTAAGATTTTACCTTTTTTGAGCAATCACTAAATATTTTGGATTTGGTAATTTCTAATAGAAAAATACTACTTAGCTCATAGAGTTAACTTGAGGAGTAAATTTGATAATGAACATGAAATCTCTGTGGAGTGCGATGGTCAATAAAATGTTTTGTTATTATGTTATTTGTTGCTGTTTCAACTTTACCTAACATTTATTTATGACATTACTATGTAAGAAAATGCTTTTTGGTTTATGGTTTTTGAAACCAGACTACATATACATAAAGGTTTATTTATTTATTTTTAGAGAGAAGGAAACAGAGAGGGAAGGGAGGGAAAAAGAGAGAGAAACATTGATGTGAAAGAGAAACATTGATTGGTTGCCTCTCATACAAGCCTTCACTGGGACCGAACCTGCAACCCAAGCATGATTCCTGACTGGAAACCAAACCAGCAACCTTTCACTTTGAGGTATGATGCCCAACCAACTGAGCAACACTTGTCAGGGCCAAACTGTAGTTTTTAAGAGCTCAATGGAAAAGGCATTGGTTGTGAAAGTCAGGTTGATCCATAAATGTGGATCCATCAATATAGGATTTTTGACCTATAGCACTTTACAATATTCAGCAACTGATTTGCTCATGTATTTCTCCTTCCAGTTTTGTGGAGAATGTAAACTACAGGCCAGACACTTGACATAAGGTGTTGGAAAACACTGTCTAGATTTTAAATATTTTAGGCTTTGTGGACCATATATAGTTTTGGTGGCTTCTTCTTCTCCTTTTCTTCTTTCAACAACTTTTCAAAATGTAAGACCCATTATGAACTCAAAATATGCAAAAGCAAGTTGAAAGCCTGCTTTGATTTGTGGGGCGTTGTTTGGCAATTTCTGCTCTACATCTTCAGTGAGTAGAGGCACATCTTTGAGCAAATCACTAATTTAAATTAATTATTGGTCTTCCTGATCTTATCCTTTCTCTTCTACAGTATCTAATCAACATGGCACCAAGAGAGATACTATTAAAACCTGTCAGATCACATCACTCATAGCTTATCAGTGGCCTACTCAAAGCAAGAACCAAAGTACTCAAAATGCCTCCACATTCCTAGCAATCTGAGCTTCCATTTCCTTTCTGACTTCATTTCTTTTCCTCTCCACTTTGCTTGCTCTCTTCTCCATCCACTGATATCCTCTCTGTTCCTTGAGTACTCCAGGCACATTCCTGCCTCACTGCCTTTCCATCTGACTGTTCCCTCTGCTTGTAACATTCATTCCCCAGGTGTACACATTGCTCTTTCACACACTCATCTTACATTTCTTCTTAAACATTTTCTCCCCCTTAATCACTTAATTTTGGATTTCAGCCTTTTCCCTTCAACTAACAATCTCTATTTTCCTTTCCTGCTTTTTCCTTCTAATACTAAATATTTTATCCATTTATTTACTTTTTATCTTTTTTTAAATTGTTGTTCAAGTACAGTTGTCTCCATTTTCCTACCACCACTTTCTTTCACTCCACCCACCCCTACTTCCCACCCTCAATCCTTCCCCACTTTGGCTTTGTCGATGGATCTTTCATACATGTTCCTTGATGACCCTTTTCCTTCTTCCTCCCCTTATCCCCTTCCCCACTTCCTCCCCTCTGTCAGTTTGTTCTTTATTTCCATGTCTCTGATTATGCTTTGCTTGCCTGTTTATTTTATTGATTTAGTTCCACTTATAGGTGAGATCTTATGGTATTTGTCTTTCTACATGTTTATACTTATTGTATATTTTTGCTTATTTATTTTTGCTTCCCCATTTCCAACTAGAGAGAAAAGAGATATGCATGTTTTGTTCACTGCTTTATAGCTGGAACATACCTGTAAAACATATTGAAAAACAGTGCCTGATATTTGGTAAGGGATCAATAATTTCCTTGACTGAATGAATAAATGCAGACATAGATTAATGAATAAATCTCTAGGGTTTCTTAATCGAGAACTGATGAGATGAGAAAGGCAAGTAGTTGGAACTGTACTGCCCAAAGCAGTATTTAGAATTCTCTGATATCTAATCTATTATATCTTTTTTTAATTAAAGTAGTTATAATAGGAGAACTGTGAACTCTTTAAGAGATACACATCATCAAGATTTTTATATATATTCTGCAGAATTCTTTTCAAGGGTGTCCAAACACCATTGAAAATACCTGCATGCACATACACCTCTATTAATTTATTTAATGCTTCACAAGAGTCCCTCAAGGTAGGGATAACAAGTGTCAGTATCCTTCCTTTATGATGAGCTTCATTAGTTCAAGGTTACATCACCTCGAGAGGTTTTCCATTAGATCTTCCCTAGAAATCCATGACATTAATAGTACCCACAAAAATTTGTTCAGCTTCCAATGATGCACACATTACAGACTCAGTTATGCATCATTAATTTTAATGAGGGGACGATGCAATTTAGCTAATCCAAAGCAAAGAGAATATTAATTTTTGTCCTCCATTAATGTTAGTAATGGAAAAGTGAGCTCCCAACACCTTCAAGATAGCTTGAGACCATAATATCTACATTATAGGCATGGGAATGTTCAGCCAAAATGTCTTTCTTTTTCATGCAGAGAAATTCCCATAACATATAATGATACTCATTGAAACAGGTAAGGAACATTATAATAATTAGTAGTTCATCAGCATAATTTTTCCAGAGGCTTTACTGACCAAATGAACATAGTTGGTTTGGACACTTTCAACCATGAAGTATTTCTTTGAATCTTAATTTTTATGATGAATAAAATGAGCTTATTTTGTCTCTGCAGCCTCCCATAGACCTCTGTCAAGCCACATTTTTGTGTTTGAAAAGACAGAAATTTAAAATTAAGATACAAATAAAAGGCAACATAAATGCTATATATATGGCACATTTTTTGACTTCATGAACATGCAGAATTAAATATCACATAGTTCAAATGTTTATTTTTTATATTGTATGTTGGTGTGGAACCTTCAAGGTGCCTGAAAACAAGAATGCACTCATCCTGTTTGAACTGCAGCCTCCACACGGCTCCAACAGCCATTTCTGCTTATTCCGTAGAGTTGTCTTTAGGTACTGCTGTTTTACGTGTACCTGTTACATATCTCACTTGGTTTTCAGAATTTCTGGATACAACTTAATATGCAGTGATACAATTGCAATCTTGCCAAGTCCTGAACCAGTTACGTAGAACAGAGGCCGTTTATTTGTAATTCTGTGCATTGTGTAGAACCTGATGAAAGAACAAGGGAGTGGGATCCGGACATCAGGATCCTTGTCCCAGATTTACCATAAAGTAATGTGTACCCTTGGGAAAATCATTGTTTTCTGGACCTCTTTTCTTTTCTTTATTTTGACAGAGTTGTGCTAGATGACCCAAAATGAAGTCTGTTCTTTGCAGTAATAGTTGAGATGTCACTGGTAGTCTAAGGCAAATGGAGACAATGACACATGAAGCTCTGAAACATCTCTGTAATAATGATTTTAGAGCTGCCTCCATTTTACAGATAATGACAGAGCACAGCAGAAACAGGTGATTTGGCCAGAGCCTCCAAAGTAGATAAGACTAAAACACATCTCCTTTTCTTCTGAGGCTCATCTAACAAAAATATAAGCTGCTAAATATTAAGCTTTGATGAATATTATTAGTGTTTTTGAAGAAGTTATAAGATTTCCAACTAACAGCAGGAGGTTTTGGAGTTCTTAAAAAATCCTCTAATCTTTGAGATTTACAACTCTATTTTCATGTCAAGAGAGTTATATTAGTGCCAGATAATCATCTGAACTAAAATTCTGTACTTCTTGAGGTTTTCTCCTTGCTATCTGAAATTTATGCCAGATAAGCCTTTTCCTAGGGAATACATTTAGGCTTTATTTTCTCATATAAGAAAGAAACTCACTAAGTTTTGGTGGGGGTATTCAGCTCCTGATAAAATATAATTGCTATGAGACAAAATACCTCAAAATAGAAGAGTGGTTATTTTCAGTTTTTAACAACAAATAAGTATTTACCTTTTCTACATGTATTTGTTGTACCTGTTAGGTGTATTCTCTTTGAGAAAGAGATAACTATTTCAGACATAGGTTGTCTGAAAACAAGGGTTTTCAATTTATTGCTTTCCCTCCTCTTTTTCGGGTATGCCTATAATGTGAATGTTGGTATGCCTGTTGCTGTCCCAGAGGTCCCTTAAGCTTTATTTTTTTGGATTCCATTTCCTTTTTGCTGTTCTGATTGAGCGCTTTCTGATGTCTTATCTTCCAAATCACTGATGTGATTCTCATCTTCATTGAACATACTATTGATTCCTTCTGATGTATTCTTTATTTCAGTTCTGACTGGTTCATCACTTCTGACTGGTTCTTTTTTATGTTTTCTGACTCTGTTTTTATGTTTTCTATCTCTTAGTTGAGATAATAGATAATCCTTGGACTTCCGGTCAAGATGGCAGTGTAAGTAGACATGGCTCACCTCCTCCCACAACCACATCAAAATTACAACTAAAATAAACTCCACAGTGGGCAGAGGGTGGTGGTCAGTAGTCACAATCTTTACAGCTAACTGGCCTGGGTAAATGCCTTCCATTGATCTGCCAAAAGTAATCAAGGATCAGCTCCAAGAGGAGGGTGTATGTACTCAGTGAACACAAATGATGCACTTACTGCATATGAAGGGTGCATGTCAAATACCCAGCCTTGGTAATAGGGGAGGCTGTGCCACTGGACCCTATGGATACATTCTACATTAGGTCACATGACCAAGACACAGAGTCAAAGCAGCTCTACCTAGTACATAGAAACAAACAAAGGGAGGCTGCCAAAATGAGGAGATATAGAATCATGTCCAAAATGAAAGAACAGATCAAAACTCTAGAAAAAGAGCTAAACAAAATGGAGATAAGTAATCTATTAGATGCAGAGTTCTAAAACTGGTTATAAGGATGCTCAAGGAACTTAGTGAGGACCTCAGCAGAAAAAAAAAAAAAAATCTAGTCAGAAACAAAGGATACTCTGATTGAAATAAAGAACAATTTACGGGGAAACAACAGTAGAGTGAATGAAGCAGAGAATCAAATCAATGATTTGGAACATAAGGAAGCAAAAAGCCACAGACCAGAACATCAAGAAGAAAAAAGAATCTGAAAAAATGAGGATAGTATAAGCAGCCTCCGGGACAACTTTAAGAGGTCCAACATAGTATAATAGCGATGCCAGAAAGAGAAGAAAAAGAGTCAGAAATTGAAAATCTATTTGAAAGAATAATGAAAGAAAGCTTTCTTTTTTTAATGTATATGATTGTCTAACCACCATGCTGTACACTTGAAATAATGTTGAATGTCAACTGTAATTGAAAAAAAAAAAAAAAAGAAAGCTTTCTTAATTTGGTGAAGGAAATAGACATGGAAGTTCAGGAAGCACAGAGAATCCCAAATAAGATGGATGCAAAGAGGCCCTCTCTAAGACACATCATAATTAAAATGCTAATGGTTAAAGATAAAGAGAGACTCTTAAAAGCAGCAAGAGAAAATAAGTCAGTTACCTATACGGTAGTACTTATAAGGCTGTCAGCTGATTTCTCAAAAGAAACTTCACAGGCTAGAAGGAATTGGCAAGAAATATTCCAAGTGATAAAAGACAGGGTCATATAGCTAAGACTGCTCTACCTAGTAAAGATATCATTTAGGGCCAATAAAGAGCTTCCCAGACAAGAAAAAACTAACGGAGTTCATCATCACCAGACCATTATTATATGAAATGTTAAAGGGACTTATTTAAGAAAAAGGAGATCAAAACTATGAACAATAAAATGGCAAAAGAAAATGCATATCTATCAACAATTGAATCTTAAAAACAAACTAAGCGAACAAGAAGAACAGAACATGGATATGGAGAATGTTTTGATGGTTACCAGATGGGAAGGGGTTGGGGGAGAATGGATAAAGAGGTGAAGGGATTAAAAAGTACAAATGTTACAGAATAGCCACAGGGATGTAAAGTACAGTATAGGAAATCATATAGCCAAAGAACTAATATACATGACCCATGGACATGAACAATAGTAGGGGGATTGCCTGAGGAAGTGGTGGCTGCTGGGTGGAGGGGGCAAAGGATGAAAAATCGGGACAACTGATTAATAGCATGACCAATAAAATATAATTAAAATTTTTAAAAATCCTTATAACAATGTTTTGAACTCTACATCTTGTAGATTGCTTATCTCCATTTTTTAAGTTCTTTTTCTGGAGTTTTGTTATGTTCTTTTATTTGGGACATATGTCTTTGTCTCTTCATGTTGGCTGCTCTGCTGTGTTTATTTCTGAATATTAGGTAGAATTGCTACATCTTCTGGTCTTGGTAGAGTGGCCTAATATTGCCGGTGTCTGGTGGGGCACAGTAACCCTGGTCACCTAAGCTGGGTGCATCATGTGTGTCCCTTGTGTTGGTTGTGTGTGCCTTCCTTTGTTGAGATTGGCATGTCAATGGGAGTGATAAAGCCTGAGGCTGACTGGCTTTGAAGACTGGCCATGACCACATGGTCAGTCTTCAGTGGAAGAACTGTTGTGCAGGGGCTGACCCTATGAAGCTTCCGTGGGTCTCTGGTGTTTGTAGTGTCTGTCCTTTGTGTATTGTTGGTGAAGGTGGCTGGGTGGTGCTGTGGTGTGGTCTGAAGCTGGTCACTGGATGTGTTGATTCTGGGGCTTCTTGGGAGGTACAGACCAAGAGCTGATGCTTGTGCCTTGCTTGGGGCCACCTTGTATAAGCAACAAAGTGATCTGCAGATTGTTGCCACTTTGGCTGGGCTTATAGGTCCCTGAGAGAGGTTAAGCTGTGAACTGAGGCTGCCTGCTGCTAGTTCCAGGCTTAGGGCTACTTATTAAGACCTATAGGGCATGTTGAGGCCAGATGCTGCTTATTTGTGGTTTGTGAACCTTTGAGAGATTTTTGGAAAGTCTATGTCATGAGCCAAGACAGGCTGTTTGTATGGAAAAGCCACTGGAAGTGGTATGGGGAGCCCACAAGTTGGGTGGTGTAGGGCTTCAGGGGATCAGCAGGGCTGGGTGAAGAGTGTTAAGTTGATGGAGTCTCAGATATGTCACCTGCCTGTGCTTTCAGGGTCAAGGTTCAACAATGGAACATTAGCCTCTGCCAGCACTTCTGTCTGTGAGAAAGCTGCTCCTCCAGCACTCTCTCTGAAGCCAGACAATTTAGTTTTCCCCAGTATATTTCTAGTGCCTCTCATGCTGCCACCGTAGCACTGGAGCTCAGAGAGAGTAAGATCATCAGTAAATAAGTTCATGCACCTGCCCTTAAGGAGGAGCTCCTGGGAGTCTAGCATGCCATCACTCAGCCATAATCTCTGCTGATTTTCACAACTAGAACCTATGGGTCCTTTTCTTCCTGGCACTAGAACCCTGAGCTGGAGAGCCTAGTGTGAGGCTGGCACTCCTCCCTCTTCATGGAGGACCTCCACAGCCAAGAAGCCCCTCCTGATTCTTAGGCACCACACATGGGTGTGGGCATAGCCCTTTCCCTGTCTGTACCCCTCATATCATTCTCCAGTTGGCTTCTCCTGTATATACTTATAGAATTTCTGTTAAGGTACTTTAGGTAGTTCTCAATGATGACAGTTCTGTGGTTTCATGGTAATTTTGAGTGATCATGGGAAGAGGCAAATACAGTGTTTACCTACTGTTCTGTTTTGACCGTAAGCCTTACAAGCTGATTTTTAAAGCAACACCAATAAAGCTAACATAAACTTAATGATATCAGAGGAAGAAAAATTGGTACTTGGTGATTTTTTGATAAATGTCTGCCACTGCATTTTTTTAGCTTATTAATCTTCTCTAATTAAAAATATGATTGAAATATTTAATGTTAGTTTTAAAGATGTGAAACATGGTGACTCAATTTTCTGTGCAAGAAAAATTATGGCCATTCTGTTGCAGCTTTGATTTTTAGTTTTACTCTTCCATGTTTGGTTCCAGTCAACATTCATTTCTCTTGAGATATCGACTTGTTGAATATCAATTTTGTTGAAAATATCAACATGTTATTTTTCTGATATTCAGTTTTGTTACAAATGTGGTTTTAAAAATCTCAGAAAGGATATAAAGATTTTCTTTAAAACATCATAATGGATATGAATAAACTAAGCATTAAAATTCATTGTGATTCTTATAAATCTCAACCTAGTAGTCAATTAACTACTTTTTAAAAAATAACAAGTATTATTGGTATACAGTACTTTTCTTTTTTAAATTTAAGTATAATTTATATACAGTATTATCATAGTTTCAGGTGTAGAATATATTGACTTGACATTTCTGTACCTTATAATGTGATCACACACCTAATTCTAATAATCATCTGTCACCATGCAAATGTATCACAATATTATTGACTAAATTCCTCTTCACCCTTTTCATTCATTCCTCCCCCCTTAACCCTACTGACAGTCATTCCTTTTGGTTTCTGTTTCTACAAGTCAATTTTTTTGTTTTGTTCATTTGTTTTGTTTTTTAGGTTCCACGTATAAGTGAAACCATATGATATTTGTCTCTCTGAATTATTTCACTTAGCATAATGCATTCTATGTTCATCCATGTTGTTGCAAGTGGTAAAATTTTATTCTTGCTTATTGTTGTATAATAGTCCATTGTGTGTGTGTATTACATCTTCTTTATCCATTTATTTATCAACAGACTCCTTGGTTGCTTGACTATAAGGGTGCATATGTCTTTTCAATTTCTAGTGTTTTTTTCCCTGCAGATAAATACCTAAAAGAATTACTGGGTTGCTTGGTAGATCTATTTTTAGTTTTCTGATGATTCCCATACTGTAGAGATTCATACTGTGGAGATCACCAATTTGCAGTCCCACCAACAGTGCACAAGTGTTCCTTTTCCTCCACATCCTCACCAAAGCATGTTATTCATTAACTGTTGATAATAGCCATTCTGACACAAAACAAAAAGATTACATACTGAATGGGAGAATATATTCACAAATGATATGTCCAACAAGGGGTTGATACCCAAATATATAAGGAACTCACATGACTCAATAAGAAAAAATAAACAACTTGATAAAATATTGACTGTCCTTTTTTAAATGAACTTATTTATAAATCCCAATTGTGAAAGATCATACTCTTCACACTAATCTATTTATAAAATAACAACTTTATTTAGATAAAATATACAAATCATAAACTTATCCCTGCTAAAATTTGTATAATTCAGTAGTTATTAGTATATTTGCATAGTGGTGCAACTATTGCCCTTATTTGGAACTTTTTATCACCCCAAAGGAAACCCATCCACAACCACTCCCCACTCTACCTCCCAGCCCCTGGGAAACACGACTATACCTTATGTCTCTATGTATTTGCCTCTTTGGGTGATTTTATATAAATAGAACTATTAAGTATGTGGCCTTTTAAATGTGTCTGGCTTCTTTTGCTTAACATGTTTTCAGTGTTCATCCTCTTTATTGCTAAGTTATATTCCATTGTATGACTGTTCCACATTTGTCCATTCATTAGTCATTTCATTGTCATTTGGGTTATTTCTAATTTTTTGTTGATATGAATAATGCCGCTAGGAAAACTTCTGTACAAGTTTTAAGGTGGGCATATGTTTTTAATTTTCTTGAGGATATGTATATGCATACATAACATTTTCAGACACTATCAAACTGTTTTCCAACCTGTCCACACCATTTTGCAATCCCAGTACCATTGTAGGAGAGTTCTTTTTTTAAATTGTTGTTCAAATACAGTTGTCTCCATTTTCCCCACTCCACTCCCTCCCACCCCAGCCATCCTGACTTCCCACCCTTGATCCTAACCCCCTTTGGCTTATTTATACAAATTCTTGTTAACACTTTTATTTGTGTATTTTTAAATTTAATTTTAGCCATTTTAGTAAGTATGATATGGTATCTCATTGTGGGTTTGATTTGAATTTCCCTAATATCAAATAGTATTGAACATCTTTTCATGTGCTTATAGAACATTGTATATTTTCTTTACAGAGATGTCTATTAATATTATTTTGCATCTTTAATTAGGTTATTTATTTTCTTATCATTTATTATTCTTTATATGTTCTGGATACAAATTCATTATCAGATATATGATTTTAAAATTTTACTTCAACAAGATCCGTTAAGTTTTTCTCTTATAGAGATATCCTTGGAGGCACAAAAGTTATATACTTGATGAAGTCAAATCAGCGTTATGTTTTTGTTTTTGTTTATGATTTTGATGTCATAGCTAAGTAACCATTTCATAAAAGAGATATACTTCTACATTTTCTTAGAAGAGTTTTATTATTTTAGCTCTGGCAATTATGTCTGTGAAGTCGAGTTTATTTTTGCATATGGCTATAATATAGGGCTCAACTATCATTATTTTGCATGTGGAGATAGTTGTCTCGGCACCATTTGTTGGGGATATCATTTCTTTGCTGTTGAAATACCTTGGCAAACTTGTGTAAAATCAGTTGACTATAATTATGAGCTTATTCTAATTCTCTCAGTTACATCCTAGTTACTACACATTAATGCTTATGCAATACCACATTGTCTGCAGTACTGTAGATTTGCAGTGAATGTAGAAATCTGGAAGTGTGAGCCCTCCAATTTTGTTCTTTTAAAGATTGTGCTGGCTAATCTAGGTCCTTTTCATTTCAATATGGTTTAAGGATCAGCTTCTCAATTCACACACCAAAACACATAAACAAACAAAAAATGGCTGTGATTTTTGTAGGGATTGCATTGAATCAATAGATCAATGTAAGGATTATTTTTATTTTAAAAGGAATGTCTGACAATCCAAAACACTGGATATCTTTCCACTTATTTAGGCCTTCCTTAATGTCTTTCAAAAATGTTTTGTACTAGTCAGTGTACAAGTCTTGAGCTTATTTTGTTAAATTTATCCCTAAGTATTTTATTCATGCTATTGTAAATGAAATTGTTTTTCTAAATTTTCAAGTTGCTTATTACTTTTGTGTAGAAATGGAATACATTTTATATTGATCTTGTATTCTAATTTCTGCAAAGTTTCTAAGCATGTTTATTAGTTCAAATAGTTTTTTATTTGTAAATTCTATCTATGATTATTTTATCTGCCAATAAAGATAACTTCTCTTCCAATCTAGATGGGTTTTGTTTCTTTTCTTTCTTTACTTTTTTTTTTTTTTTGCACATTTTCCTTGGCTAGTATAGATTAGAAGTATTGAGAACAGATATTCTTGTTTTGTTCCTCTTGTTAGGAAAAAACATTGTCTTTCCACATTAAGTACAATGGAAAAATAGGGGGTTTTCTTACATCAGTTGTAACCACTCCATTGTAATCCTAGTCTGTTGTGTAATGTGTATGTGTGTGATTTTATCAGAAATGTGTGTTACATTTTCTCTAGTTCTTTTTCTGCAGCTATCAAGGTGGTGATATTGTTTTTGTCATTTTTTTAACATAATGTATTACATTGATCCCATCTATTACATTACTGGTTCAGTTTTCTGCTTTTTGTTGAGGATCACTGTGGCAATATTTATAAGAGATATTAATCCATAATTCTCTTTCTATGTGATATCTTTGTCTGATTGTGTTTTCAGCATATTTCTAGCCTTATAGAATGAGTTGAGAAATGAACTTCCAATTTTTTAGAGTTTGAAGGATTAGTGTTAATTCTGCTTTATCCATTTTATAAAGTTCATCAGCTTTACTGGTGCCTAGGCTTTCATTCTGAGGAAGATTTTCCATTATTAATGTAATATGTTGTATAGCAATGCTTTATGATGTGGAATGCTTTATGATGTAGAATACTGAGTCACCCACATTAACAGTCTGTGTTAGACAGAATATGCCCTCAAAATAGCCTGGTCTCATCCGTAAAACCTGTGACCATTACCTCATATGACAATGTCTCTGCAGATGTGATTAAATTAATGATCTTGCAATGAGGATTTATTTTGAATTATCTAGTTGGATCCAAAATACACTAAATTACAAGAATCTTTGTCAGAGGGAGAGATAAAGGCATATCTGAGACAGATGAAAGAAAATAAGACATACACACTAAAGAGGACGTATTTTGAAGACAGAATAGAGAGAGATCTGATCATGTTGGCCTTGGAAGTCAGCATAATGCAGCCACAAGCCAAGGAATACTTTGCTTGCATCCACCAGAACCTGAAGAGGTAAAAGCAGATTCTCCTCTAAAGCCTGTGGAGTAAATTCAGTCTTGCTGACTGTTTTATTTTGGCACAGTTACATTAATTTTGCATTTCTGGCTTTGAAAACTCTGAGGAAAAAAAATCTATTGTTTTAATACCAAATTTGTGGTATTATTTTATAGTAGTCACAGGAAACTACTTAAAGTTCTATTCAGGTATTCTATTTTACTTGAGTCAATTTCTATAGTTTGTAACTTTCCAAAGATCCATCTAGTTATCTAGTTTAAATAATTAGTTGGAATACATGTTCATGGTACCCTTTCACAATCATTTTATTTCTGTATGATTGGTATTAATTTCCCCTATTGCATACACCTGTTTCTCAAAAGACCTGGACAGAATGTTCATAAAACACTAATTGTAATGGCAATGTAATGGTTAATTTATGTGTCACTTCCACTATTTAATTTAACACTAATCTATCTTTGCTGTGAAGGTATTTTGCAGATGCAATTAATATCCACAATCAATTAATTTTAAATAAAAGAGATTACTCTTAATAATGAGATGAAACACATCCAACAAGTTGCATACCTTAAAAATAAAAACTGAGATTTCCCAGAAAAAAAGAATTAGGCCTCAAGAAAGCAGCATCAAATCCTGCCTGAGGTTCTAGCCTACCAGCTAGCCTTACACATTTTGGACTTGCCTGCTTCCAAAATGTGTGAGCCAATTCCTTAAGATATGGAAAACAAAGAATAGTTTAAGAAAGAATATGTTCATAGAAGCACAATTTACCATAGCCAAGTGTTGGAAGCAACCTAGGTGCCCATCAGTAAATGAGTGGATCAAGAAACTTTGGTACATTTACACATGGAATACTATGCAGCAGAAAGAAAGAAGGAGCTCCTACCCTTTGTGACAGCATAGATGGAACTGGAGAGCATTATGCTAAGTGAAATAAGCCAGGCAGTGAAGGACAAATACCATATGATCTCACCTTTAACAGGAACCTAATCGAAAAAACAAACAAGCGCAATATAACCAAAGACACTGAAATTGAGAAGGGGTTGATAGTCACCAGAGGGGAGAAGGGAGGGAATTTCAGGGGGAAAGGGGAAGGGTTTGGAGCAACAAGTATAAAGGTCACATGAACAAAAACTAGCAGGGGTGGAAATGGGAGGGGGGTGGGGAGGGCTGGGGTGGTGGGCTGGAATGGGAGCAAAAGACAGAAAACTGTAGAAGAACAATTAAAATAAATTTAAAAAATTAAAAAAATATAATGCACAGTAACAAAAAAAAAAAGAAAGAAAGAATAGTGTCTATCTTTGAAGGGAAGCACCATGAGAACTTTCCAAGATGTCATATTCTATTAATTGTTCTGCATGATTGTTAATACTGGTGAATGCGCATTCACTTTGTGATATTCATTAAGTTGAGACCTTATAATTTACTCATTCATATATTTTTTCTGTCTCTGTCTCTTTTCCTTCTCCTGTTCTGTCAGGTATATAGTGATATGACATTGATTAAATTGTAGTATTAATTTGAATTTCCATGATGACTAAAAATGCTGTGGAACATAAAGAATGTATTTTGTTTGCTTCTGCAAAGTTGGGGTTTTCTGAATAAATAGTGCTGAATACAAGATGCTGGGCTAAGAGCAAGCCTTGGGGAGATAATATATGGCTGTAGGATAGTAAGAGAACTCCAGAGTTCTTTGCTGGTATGTGTTCAAAATTTAATGGCACAATGATGTCCAAGTTTAGGTCCCCAAATCTGGAGACACCAGAGCTAATTTAGGGCTTAAAGAGATACATTGACTTTCAAAATATTAGAGTAAAAATCCAGAATTGAAATATACATTGCATTTGCATGCATTTGTTGCATTTCTGCTCTCTGTCAATGTTGTGTGGAAATGCTGAAGTCTTTAATGCAAACATGCACACTCATAAGCACTGAGATGGCTCTTCAGCTACAATTCACATAATGCTCTCATTTAACATATTTTCAGAAGTTATTGTTGGATATACCTAAGAATGTGTTCTCTTTTTTGTGGAAATGGATTTTTGATGAAAAATTATGGGCCCTCTATTCCCTTTCTGATGTGTTGACTTTTGAAGCTGTAATTCAGGAGAGGTGAGTTGAAAAGTACAATGACATATGCCTACATTGTGGGTAAACCAAGAACAAGTTTAAATGTGTGTTGAAATGATTTTAGTGCAAATTTCACAATGCTAATTATTCTTCAAAGTAATCCCTCTTATGAGTCAAGTATAACCAAAGAATTTAATGTCATCCAGTTATTATATAAAACAAATGTAAACTAGATCAAAAGATATTACTATGACATTACTATTAATGCTACATAAAATGAGATATGTTATCCCATGTTGTATCAGTTATAATTTTTATATTTATCATATCTTTAATAAACATGAAACATTTGGCAAAAATGTAATAATCCTGCAGTATTCACTCAATTTCATAAATGAAAATAGGTCCATGTGCTTTGACGTGTTAACCTTAAGATATAACATAAACATTATGCACTTTATTACATGTGTAGAGGAAACAATGTATTACCTAAAAATTTAGTTATTATATGTTACCATTTTTATGATATGATGAGAAACCCCATATGGTAAGATTATATTTTTATGAAATAGTTATATTAAAATGTATTTGTGAAATTATCAAGTAACTGTGTCAATATGATATTCATTAAAATTTTTTTATTCTAGAATTATTGTTTAAATTATCTGTGGAAAATAGACATGCACACTTGCAAAATTACATGCTGTCTTCCTTTCAATTCATTATACTGTTTTTTTCTGAAAAAATAGAGTAAACTTTTAAACTATCTTTAATATAATAGGTTTTATCATGTAATGTCTCATTTTTTAAGTAATGAGATGAACTAAAAACAATATTTGATTTGAACAGAAATTGTATTATAGCCAATATTAATTACCTCTAAAGTTTCTAATTTATTTAGTATTTGTTATTATTGAAGTTTTAGTTACGTAGAATGAGAACTGGGATGCACAAACCTAAGCCTTGGTGGAGTCATCCTGTGCTGCAAGTGGACTTTGTGGCCTGTGTCATTATGACTTACTGCACTGACTTGATTTTGCTTGTGAGAAGAACATGCCAAATATGGCAATAAATCAGCATTGGGTTGGGCAATCACTGCAATTTCAAATCATTATGCCTTCTGTCTCACCCTATGCAATATCTCACAAAATAAAAAAGTTAATTTACCATGATTGAGTAGTATTTTATGCCCTTAAACATAAAATTTGTACTCATGGGATAGTTTTATTACTAAAGTAGAAAAACCAGACTCTCAAAATTATTATGCTATAAAGAGAGGAGACGATGTTCATGATTCTATGCAAAGGTAAAGAAAAATGTAAATGATCCCCTGAAACTAGAGAGCAACTGTTTATATCTGAGTCCTACTCAGATTTACAGGCTGAAAGAATGCCTCTTCACGGAAACTATCAATCAAAAGAAAGGGCAGAGAGAATGGCATAAGCTGGGGTAACCCTCCTCCTTGATGGAGTAGGAGTGGAGAACAAGTTCTGACACTTTCTATAAAAATAACTTACCATCTATACTAGAAATCTATCGCTGCACAACAAATTGCCTTAAAGTTTAAAAGCTTAAAACAACTAACATAATTATCTCACATAGTTCGGGTGATTAAGTATCCAAGAGTGGCTTTGCTAGGTGGTTCTGGCTCAGGGTCTCTCATAAGCTTGCAGTCAAGCAGTTGGCTGAAGACTTCAGTGGAGCTGGAGAACCTGCTTCCAAGTTCATTTTCATCTTTCTTGTCAGGAAGCCTTAATTCCTCATCATGTGCTGCTCATGACATAGCTTCTACCAGTGCAAGTGATCAAAGATGAAGGCTGCAGGTTTTATAAACCACATCTTCACTTCTACTCATCATGCAGACTAACTCTGGTACAGCATAGGACTTGACTACAAAAGGATGTGAATACTAGGAGCCAAAGCTCATTGAGAGTCATCTTGGGAAGTAGCTACCAGATCATGTTTTATTCAGTTGTTTATTTATACATTTATTCGTATGTAAACATTTTTCAAGCCCCTTTTATGTGGCAGGAACCGTGTTAGATCCTGGAGCTAGAACAATAACCAAAATAGGCATTATTTCTATACTCATGGAGACAAAGAAGCACCAGACATTTACATTGATTAAAGCTATCTGAAGGAAGCTCACAGACTATCTTATAGGCTCCCACAGTGTTTTGTACTTACTGAACATAGCCCTGGTGTTTGTGTGACTCCGTGAGTGTAGGGAGCATTCCTCCCAAGACGAATACACTCCTCTTCTCTGATGATTTTCATTTCCATTCCAGTTGCTACACACTCCATGTAAACCATGAAATTTTCTACCTCTAAAGCCTCTTAACTTCCAAAAATATCCATTTAAATAATCCACTCTTAAATCATAATTAATATTTTTTAACCTTTTTTATTCCACTAATTGTATCAGGATTTTGCTTCAACACTGTTGTGATTTCCAGTCTATTTATCTCCATACTTATTTCCCACCTGTCAGGCATCTCCTGCCTCCACTTCCCTCCCTATACTCTTAGTCTCTACAATTATTCCCATTGTTTATATCCCACACTCACTTCCCCTTGTTTGGCAAAATTGCACACTAGGATGAATCCAACTACATCATGTCTTTATGCCTTTAGGTGAGAGCTAGAGCGCTGCAAGAGAAATCCAAAACAGGGTAAATGGGTTTTACTATAAATTTATCATCATTAAACTCAAATGTATTCCAGGTATGACAGAAACCTGATGTCATTTTCCAAGTCAGCTTGTTCTTAGACTATACTAATCCATTCTTTTTCCACTGCCCTTAAACATCTGACCTTTCTTCACCCTTGTACCCCCAACCCTCAGTGGAAAACTTTCAAAGAGGAAATAAAAGGCACATTGTGGAGCTGCACAATTTGTCTCCCTATATTTCCGAATGTAATTCTAGCTGCACCTATTCTGTCTTCCATCTCCTTTTAGTTAAGGAAGTGCATTGCTCTGTTCCCAACAAAGACTAATACCTCTATATACACATGGATCACATACTCACTCTAGGCCCTCATCTCATCAATTATCATCTAGCTTTTCTGTTTCTTCTACTTTGACCTCATTATTATACTTTTCCTTCAGCATTAACATTTTGTTTTAAGTTGGGGACAATATTTTCCCCACATTTAAAACAAACTAGACAAACCCTTCTTGAACCATGAATCATTTTAACCCTTGTTTTTCTACCCTACATTTTTCCATACATTTATACCTCATTCATTTTCCCCAGAATTAGTTCTTGCTAAAATTAATGGTTTCTTTCATGTTGTTAATTCCTATGGGTAATATTTTAGTTTTTCTTGAGCTTTATCAACTTTTGACCCAATTAACTATTCCCTCTCTCTTGAAATGCTTTTTTTTCTTGATTGCAGTAGCATTGCTTGTTTGCCAGTTTTACTCTCATCTCTATGTCAATTATTAATCTATATATTTTTGGGCTATTTCTCTTCTGACTATAAAATAATAGAGGCCTTGGCTTATTTCTCACTCTGTCTCTAGGTGATCTTATTTTCTCCTGATAGGTTAAAATAATGATAGCTGATAGAGCACACAAAACTCTGATTTCAATGGCTTAACTCAATAAAAGTTAATATCTTTCTCACATTACAGTCTAGTGTGGATACATTACTCATCAGGAGGTCTTCTATACATTCATTCAGGGATCCTGGCTCCTTCTGTCTCATGGATCTTTTGTCTTACAGATAACAAGAGATTTTTCCATTCTGTTGGCAGATGAAAAACAAGACCATGTGAAGACTCAACAGTTTGATAATCATTTTCATTTCAGAAGCGCACATCATTTTCATGTATATTTCTTTAGGGGATCTAGTCACTTCCCATCTCAATATAAAAAAAGGCTTAAAAATGTAGATCTTGGCTTGGCTGCTTTCCCCAATAAACACTCTACACTGTGGCTGAGACCGACAAGTCTTTGATGTCCTGATGCTTGTTATGACACATCTTCTATAGCAGATTCCTGTGCCTTACAAAAGCCTAGTTACCTGTTCACCTGGATATTTCATAGGTATCCCACATTGAGCTTCTGATCTTATTCCTTTTAACTTTCTCTATTCTCTTATTCCTCATTTAAGTATATGGATCTAACTTCTACCTAGTTGGTCACCCCAAAAGACTGAGAGTCTTCTTTGAGGCTGCTCCCCTCCTTAGCCCCTAACTCCCATTAATCCATCCTCATATATATATCTTCAAGTGATCTGCTTCTAACCGTATCTATTAATACCATCTAGGCCATTTCTCACTGATTGTTATAACAGCCTTATACTTGCTTTCCACATTCATTTTCCTTCCCTATTCTCTTTAAACTAAGATTTAAATAAAATTATGGAGACCTGCTTTCAATTGTGACAGGAACTAGAACCAGACTTGCTGTCTTGCCATCAATAAACACTAGTCAAAATGTAAAAAACAATTGTTTTAAGCTATTGAACAATACATAACACAAGATTGTGGACCCTGAGATAAGGGCAACAAACTAGGTGAGCCCTACAATAATCCTGGTTTATGTCTAGAAACATATTCTGCACTACAATGTAGGAGAGGAAGTACCCAAGCAAAGCAGGGTGATCTTGCTGAGCTGGAGGGACCAATCAGAGTTTTGGGAGGCTAAGTGGCTAGAATCTGGTAGGAAAAGTTTAGGAGAAAGGGGAACTCTTAAGAGATTGAGCTCCAGAAAGAAAGCTGCATAAAAGATTTACTTGAATCTGTGGGTGAAAACCAATAATGCAGAACAAAAGCATTAAGAGACCTATAAGCTGAAAAATTCCCAGAGCTCACCCACAGCTGGGAAATATTCAAGTTCCAATGAATAGATCTGAAATACACTCAATATTTGCAGTGTTGAGTAAAGTTTCCAAAAGCCATATTTTACTAGTGAGATTAACCTATCCCCAGTATAAAAGCTACTCTTGACCTATTCTGACAAAGCTAAAACAAGCATTAATGAAAAGCATAATATGGAATGTGACTGTATGACAAGGCTACCAAAATATCTGAGACATCTAGAAAGGCTTCCCTGGGGGCATTATTTAAATAAGCTGAAGGTTAAGTACGGAGTGAGAGTTAGCAAACTGAAGAGGTAGGAAGACAATAGGGTATTCAACACATGCAAAGGCTTGGAGGCAAAGAGGACTTTGGTAAATTTAAAAACTGAAAGAACAGTGTATCTAGAGCAAGATGATCTATGATGACACTAGGGAGACTGGCAATGGCCATAGAATTTAAGGTCTCAGACATCATATTATCAATTATTATTTTTGACAAGTTTAAAACAGGTATTTAATATGCAATTTGTAAAGTGCTTAACATGCTGACTCAGGAGCCCACAGTGTGGGGCGCAGTTGGCAGCTGCCGCCTAGACTAGCAGAGCAGGATTGCGGGGGTAAAGCCCTCTCTCCCATGCCCTTATGTTCAGACACCCAAGGGGCCTGTGTGCACCCTTGGGATCATGTGGCCAGGAAACAGGACCCCTGATTCTCTGCTTGCCAGGGAGGCTAGGGTAGCCCTACTGGCCCATCCCTGAGCAGAGCATCCCCAGATGGGGCAGAGCAGGGTATGGCTGGGCTGGACAGGGCAGTAGGGGGTGGGCAGTGGGCCCTGGAAGGGGCTGATGGTAGCAGATAGGATGTTACCTCCTGCCTACAGGTGAGGAGTACCTGACAGAGTGGGCTGAGAAGGGTTGGTCACCAGGCCCAGACCCCCAGCTCCTTTGGTTATAGGCTGAAAAGAGAGTAATAGGTCATGGGAAGCAGTTAGCTGGAAGGTCTGAGGCCCGGCTCATGGGGTCAGGGAAGAGCTGGGGGAAGGGGACAGAACCATAAAGGCAGATAAAGGGGCAGTGGCCTCAAGTTTCTGCCCAGTCCCCTCCTGAGGTTTCCCAAATCAAAGCCTGTAGCTTACTTTAAAAAATTGTTTTTAAAAAGCACTTAAGGGCTGGGAGTAAAAGACAGAAAACTGTAGAAGAACAACAATTTAAAAAAAGCACTTAAGGAAAGTTACAGACAAATACCAAAACAACAACAATATACACACACAAAATCCAAACTGTTTCCCCATCTCCTTTCCCATAACACAATAGTTCCCTCTTTTCATTTCTTTAAAAATGAAAAATTTGCCAGCTACCTCTTCATCTGGGAAGCCAAGAATATGACTGCTAGTGGGTGGTGACAGGCACATAGTGGGCAGAGCCGATCTTTGGCCAAAGGGAGGTAGGAGCATCAGTCCCTCCTTCATCCTCAGTCACAGATACCCATCAGCCAGTCTTCCCTCTGGCTCCACTAGGGGAAGGTGAGGGAGGACCAATAACATGTTGTCCCAGTGTCTGGGCAATCAGCACTTCTGGCCTTTCCACCTGGCCTACCTCTGTACCCTTCTCCAATGGAAAGGACAGTCTCACTTTGGGCCAGAAACCACAATTACATGAGGGATGGAGCCTATCCATTCAGAATGAGGAAACTTGTTCAGGGCAGTGGAACGGTCAAAACAGCAGCCAATCTTCTCCCTTACCCACTCCTTGGGGTAACTCCCCCAGTCTCCGGGTAAAACTCAACACCCTGTAGGTTCATACTGACTAAAGCACTGCTCCAGCACCATTCATAGACAATTTCCTGGCTTCACACAGTTATAAGACTGCACTATGGACTGGTTGCTGATTCAACTGGCAGCTGACCCTTCTTTCTAAGGGGAAGATGTTATGGGACATGGCTTGCTGAGCCTCGCCTACATTCCCACAGGGCAAGGCCGAGAGCCAGGTAAACCAAAGGTGGAGTGAGCCCCCAAAACCTAGTTTGTCACTTTGGGCACTACAAGCTGCCTTAATCACAAAAATGTCACACCAATGACTCCAAACTCATCCACTGAATGAGGAGGCTGTCTGGCTGGCTCCTCAATGGATAAGGCACAGTGCAACAGAAAAGGCCAGAGAAAGTCTTAGCAGAACAGGATTGTACACATGTATACAGCTACTCTGGGAAGCTGACCTCTTAGATTGTTCCACCTCAAGGAGCCAAAGCAAATCTCTAGGTTCCAGGGACAGAGGGGCAACTGCCTTCATCCTAGGCCCTCGCTCTGGAAAAAGGGTGAAGAGTAGCCTAGGTCTATGGGGAATCTTTCTGTCATCACCAATCTTTGCAATGCACAGTTTGTCTTTTCCCATACCTACTCAGAATGGTCTGCTCCCAAGGTACTGATTTCACAAAGGAAATGTACCAGCTATAGTTACTAAGCGATGCCATCAACAGAGATGGCACTCCATAGACACCTCCTGACCACACTAGGCTAGTAGCTGAGTCCTGGAGCCAGACTCTCTCCTGGATTTCCTTGTGCTAACAGCAACATAGTGAGCAAGTCTTACATCCCTTACTTCTAATCTCAGGGAGTGCCATCTCACTTCCTGCTCTCTTCTAGAAATAGCAAGCCTGGCTGGTAGGGAACCACCCAAGGGGAATGGGAAGGGAAAGTCTGTTCACTTTCCCTGTCTAATACTAGAGGTCAGGCCGGTACCCTGCCCAGGGTCTCTGAGCCTATAGAACTAGCCCAGTCTCTGGGCAGGTCCATGATGCCCTGGGACTTAGCTGGGGGGAGGGAGGTATAGGCATGTGGTGTTCATCTGTCCTGGAGCTTATAGAGCCCTGTCCCTTTTCTGGGCAATACTAGGAATACAGAAACTAAGCTCACCAAAAACCTACTGGTTAATGTTTGTAGTTAATTTCCCAGAAACATTTTTAAGTAGACTACCAAATTACCCTTTCTTAATTAAAAATTCATTAACATCCTAAACCTCTCCCATACACTTTTCCTGCAAGTAAAGTATTTGTATAAACAAAAATAGGAAGAAAAACAGAAAGGATATTTTCCAAATGTAACTTGCTTTTAAGTGATGAAGACCTGCACTCGGGGGTGGGTACATAGGAGTTTTCATTTGTTCTGAAATCCCAAGTTAATGAGCATGATAAACTGTTTTTGCTGGCACTGGCTTTACCCCAAGTGGCCAAGTGTCACTGTCTGACTCTCTACTCTTAAGTCCCCTAACCCCAACCCTTTGCCTTTCTATTGGCTTGGAACAGCCCTTGTAGATGTGCCAATCACAGTGGGAAGAGCGGAGAAGGGGGAGGTCACAGTGCATAGGGTTCAAGGTCATAGTGGGCAGAGCAAAGGGTATCACATTGCAAGTAAATCAGGTCCTTCCCTCCGCTCAAGTCCAGCTGTCCGCCATGGGAGTGCAACCCATGGTGGACGACCTAGGAGGTGATGATGGTGGCAGCACTGTCATCCTTTCTTGCTCATATTTATCTTATTGGGTGCTGTTTGAACCCTTGTGACCCATCAGGACCCAAAGCATGTCTGATCACATCATTGGGCTGCCTGCTGTCTTCTGATTGGAAGATCCCGGTTGGCCTGTTGAGGATGGGTTTCTCTTGCTCTTTCTGGGGCTTGTGCTGCCTAGGATTCTGTTATGGGCTTCAGGGTACTCTGCCTCCCACTGTGCTAGGGACTTGACAGGAAGGGCTAGCCTGCTGGTGGAGTGGGGCTGCTGACCATTCTGGTGCTGGTGGGCCTCTAGAGGGTGAGGACCTTTTGGAGGGTGGGGAGTAGGAAGTCTATCATCTTGAATCGCAATGGGCACTTTGGGAGGAGATTTGGATTTGCTGCTCTCCTTTCGTGTGATCTTCAGTGTTGTTTTTTCTAACCATTTGCCTATTTCCCATTGTCTGCCACCTCCTTCCAGCTCTCAGTGACCTCCTTATCTTCTATTTTACTGGATGCTTTACCCTGAATTATCATTTTATACTGGGTCTGGTTGTTTCTTTCAGGAATTATGAATGAGAAAAAGGAAGAGGCAGGGAAAAATGGATATGGAAGAAAGAAAGAAGAGAACAAACACAAAGGCTGTTGGAACAGTTGTGACATGGAGAAGACGCTAAGGAGGAAAAAATTAGTTTTCACTATGTTCTATAACTTTTAAATGGTAATAATTATGAGAACATTATGACTGAAATGTGAGAAAATGAAAATTTCTATGCAAATAGTGATCTCTGTTAATTTGTCCATATGAACTAAAAATTTAAAGGCAGTAGAAGGTCATTAAGTAGAAATTGCATGTTGGTAGTATCACTAGTGAGTACCGGAAAAGAGATTATAGATTTTTCTCCAAAAATTTTTTCCCCAACAGAAAAAATTATAGTTTGTCAATGTCACAGAACAACTAGAACTGGGACTTATGCTTTATAGTGTACACAGCCAATTTTATGTTCACTACTTCTAGCACATTTCTCACCACTATATTTTCTCCAAATGGAAAATTGAGCAGTGTAGGCTGTGGTGGCAAAGAAATAATCATTTCCACTTTGGAGTTCGGAGTTTGATGTGTTTGAAAGGGACTTGAACAAGTAGAAGAGCAAACAATGTTTTTGGATAGATAAAAACATTGGTGTAAAGATATCTTGTTTCTCCCAGGTTATCATAAATAATTATAAGATAAAAAATACAGAATTATTTTTGAAACTAGACAAGCTGAATTCTAATATTCATGTGATGAAAATAGATATTTAGGAATAACAAACAAGTCTGAAGAGGGAGAATAATAAAAAGAATTAGCCCTACGAGTTATTAAATGTGTTTTAAAACTACAGAAATAAATTTGAAAAAATTAAAAATTTTGTTATTCATATAAGATTAGACAGGTCAATGGAACAGAATTAGAAGTTGAGAAATAGGCTAAATATATATGAGAATTCATAATGAAGATAGCATTTCTAGTAAGTAGTTATCTGGTTTAAGAAATTTAATTCTCAGTGATTAATATTTATAGTCAAGAACTGATATCATAAAAATATTATAATAAATAATGATATAATTATTTTTCACCTTGGAAATTAAGATCCAGAAGCCTAAAATCTATCCAACAAAGCTAAGTACATTTAATACTAATACTGCTAATTAATTTTTATAATTAAAATATTCAAACAAACAAAATGGGAGAAAAACCTACAACTGGTGTAAAACTCTAAGAGCTGTTTAAAATATATATACAGAGCTCATTTCATTTAAATGAGATTTAAATTCAGTAAGAAAAAACCTAGGAACTCAAGAGACTATTGGGCAAAGGCAACAAACTGGTTTAGTCCAACCTCTAAAACCCACAGAGCCAAGTGGATCAGAGTTGTGTGCCAGAACCCAAGGGAAAAAGTTTCAGCAGAATCACATCCTTCCTGAGCTCAAGCAGGGGAAGGGGCAGGAGAGGCCACTGGACATTCATTGAGCATATTGTTGTTTACCTTTGGCAAAGAAGTTCAGGCAGTGTGCTGGTGAGTGGAGGTTGGATCCCGTGTGCTGGTGAGTGTAGGTGAAGAGAGGAATGTAGACCACGGTCAATGATTTTAGAAATTTGGAAAGACAGAAAGAAATTATAGGAGAACAAGAGGGAGGAATTCTTAATACAAGTTTCTTGTTTTTGTTTATTAGGACAAGAACAATTAAACATATTTGCCGACTGAAAGAGTCACTGGAGAAAAAGAAGCTGAACATTTAAAAAAATGGATGATTAATGAAGGAAGAAGCTGGAGGAGAGAAATAGGAAGATCTTTTCATTTTAGGTGAAGATGAAGATGGCATAATTTTAAAGTTCTAATTTAATAAGCGCATTCATGCTCTAATATAAAGAGATACAGCTAAATAGGTGCTGCTGCTATGTTCCCACAGTACCCTCTACCCCATCTATCCTCCTCTTTCCTTTGTATTACTGTGACTATTTACAAGCTTATCTCTTCAGCCTCCTGCATCCCCCTATTGAGAGAAGAACTTCACTATGTGAGAAATGAATGAGAATTTTTAATGTAGTTCAAGCCCTTAGCAAGTAGTTGCCCAATTTATGAAGCTAGGTTTTATGAGTGAGGTAAAGCTATAAAGGCTGTGGGAAGAGTCAACCGGAACAATGCAGCTTGAGAAAATAGAACCCGTGTAAGATAAAAAGAAATTCTAAAACCCATACTCCCCCCTCCCTCCTCCCCCAAAATTGCAATAATAAAATATGGGAAAAGGGAGGTGAGAAAACAAGAAAATAAGTTGACAGTATGTTAACAAAGGATCCTATGCACCCCAATGTTCATAGCAGCACAATTTACAATAGCCAAGTGTTGGAAGCAACCTAGGTGCCCATCAGTAAATGAATGGATCAAGAAACTATGGTACATTTACACAATGGAATTCTACGCAGCAGAAAGAAAGAAGGAGCTCCTACCCTTCACGACAGCATGGATGGAACTGGAGAGCATTATGCTAAGCGAAATAAGCCAGGAGGTGAGAGACAAATACCATATGATCTCACCTTTAACAGGAACCTAATAAAAAAAAAACAAACAAACAAGCATAATATAACCAAAGACACTGAAATTGAGAACAAGAGAAGAGAGGGATAGGAATATCCAGGGAAAAGGGGAAGGGATTAGAGCAACAAATATGAAAGACATATGGACAAAAGCTGGGGGGCGTGGAAATGGAAGGGAGCTGGGGAGGGCTGGGGCGGAGGGACGGGATGGGAGTAGAAAACAGAAAACTGTATAAGAACAACAATTAAAATAAAATTTAATAAAAAAAATTACCGAAGATAAACTCTTCAACTACAGAAAGTTAATGGACTCAAATGGTTGATCCCTCAGGAAATATCTTCAAAACTATTAAAAATATTGCCCTTCATCCCAGCAAGGGGATTCTTCCCCTTCTTCGGTGAAAGATGTATAAAAATAATTGCTACAACTCTACACACATGGTTTTATAACATTGAAATTAGTTTAAAGAAATATTATAACAGGGACAGCCAGCCCCCCCGCAACCAAGAGGGATTTGAAATGGGGTCCAGAACTCAGAGTGTCCAGGAAATATTAAAAGTGTACGATGTCTTCACCCCCATAAGTCCGGACTAGGGGATGGGACACATGGAGCAGGGCTATTGAGAGTTATTTTGCATATCAATTGTTTAGCAAATAACTGCAAAATTGGTTATTTATCATATCTATAACTTTTGGTTAGTTTCATAGATATGTGAAGTGTCTCTGGCCAAGCTTTGAGCCAGGGAGATGAGAGTGACTTCGATCCATGATGTAACTTGGAGGCAACTCCCCCTGGTTATAGAGCCTGTGTGAGACTCGGAGATGGTTGGCTCCACACACATCACAGGGCCATGCCTGCCCTGACTTACTATGGCAGTCCAGAAAAGCTGAAAGAACATGAGAATGCTGGCAGGTATAGCCAATTGTGGGAGGAGTTGGAAACAGGGATGAGGAGGAAGATACGCGGCAGGATTTAAACCCAGGCAAGGCATCCATGCTGGTTGGAACCACGTGGTTTTGGTGAGGTGTGGAACCTCACCATTTTTGTGTTGAACCATGCAGTTTTGGGGGAACAATGTGGTTTTGGGTTTCCCTTTGCCACGTGGCTTAGGAAGCAGGAAAGCAAGATGTAGCACTGATGCAGAGCTCTCTCTTAGCAGTTTGTGATAGGGGACTCCAGAGCTGGAAAATTTTAGCTTAAGGAATAGTTAATAAGCTTAGTAATCAATGCATGTAAAAGCTATTGTTCAAAGGAACTGAATGTACGACCCACCCTGACTCCAGGAGACCATAAGCAGCTCCACCTTTGTGCCTCAGGAGGACTGCAAGCAATTCAAGATGGTACCTGACCCATTGTGCTCCAGAGTGAGATGACCATCACCCAGGACACAGCTAAAGACCACTACCCAGGGTGAGAATACTGCAGTTTTTTTAATACAATTAACTTTTCCTTGAATTCCAAGCCCCTTACTTACACTTTGTTCTCCTTATGAAAAGGGCCATTTTAAAATGGAGCTGAAGATGGTCTGTGAGGGTACAAACCTGCTGTCTTCTCCAACTGCCAGCCATCTGAATAAAGCACCCATAAAGATTCAATCCCTGTCTCTGCTTTTCGGATTCAGTATGTGACAGGCAGCACAAACGCCACAGATTTTTATTTTTTTCATTTTTATTTGGAAGAATGCAGGAGAGATGTTATGGGAAGGAAAGGGGTGAAAGGACTCTTGCTGGCAGGCCATGAGAAGGTGCTACAAAGGTTTGGATTAAGAACCGGATATCCCAGCAACACAGATGGTGGTGCTGGGAACCTCGGGAGGCCTGCCAGCTGAGCACAGATTACTGGGAAGAACCAGGGGCTACCTGAGCCACAGACTTCTATTTTTTTTCCTGAGATATGGTACCCCTGACTGGGCAAAGTGGGAAAGGAAGGACTGTGTATTTGTGGGTGTTTTAAGGGACTTTGGGATTTTAATGAAGACATTAAGTCATTACTCTAAGTCTGTATAACTTTTGAATAAATAGTTCCTTTCCTTTTCACCAAACTCTGGCATTGAGAGCCGTAATTTCCTGGTGGTGGGCAAGGCAAGCCTAGTACAGGGGGACCCTGGGAGAGAGGGGCTCCATTCAATAACGGTGTCTTGTCCCCCTGCCCTGCCCCGGGTCTGTTCTGTAACATCATGGTTCCCATTTATTCTTTAGTTGCATGACTGATTTCATAGATGGGGAAATAGGCCCAGGACAAGCCTGAGAGGTGGCTATTTGATGACTTATAGTTGCCCTATGGTGGTAAATATGTTTTAATTTTTTATTGCTTTTATTAACTTTTTTCTTATCTTTGAGTGAAATGGATGAGAAAACTGAAATTGAACCAAGCAGGCCCCTTTTACGTTCTGCTATTGTAAATGGGTGCACGTGTGTGCAATGTGAGTGTGTGTCTGTGTGGAAGAAACAGGTATGGTTACCTCTTGCTACCACAGTTCTTCCACATCCACCTCACTTTCTGACATAAGGCAGTTGGTCAAAGATAAGCATAGTGTTTTTAAAAAGGCATGATTTTTAAGAACTAGCATGTCCATTTAACAGTGAATTATATCCACAAAAGGTGACAAGATTCAGAGTTGAAAAAGGTAGTATGATAAAGAAACATGAGAAATAATGGGGAAACAAGCAGAAAACCTGAAAAGGCACTTTAGGACAAAATGGCAGCCTAATTGATTATTTGAAAATAATTATAATCCAGATCAACTCTCACGGAAGCCCAAAGCATTAGATTCTAAAACAATTGATATGATCCCTGTTTTTATTATTCATTGAAGAAAAATGCTCTATTACAAACAAACAGATGTAATTGAATAGTAAATTATGATGCTTTGCAATGCTTGATTTTTTAACTGATCTTATTTTTCCCAATATTAATAAATTCTGAAAACCTTGTGCTATATAAATAAAAATATAATCAATGCTACTTTTTCATAAAAGCATCATATACTAAGTAACTAATCATTTTAGAAAAATATTAGTAAAATTTAAAAGCTAAAAAAAAAATACCTCCAAAAGAGAAAGAAGCACAGAGACAGAGAAATCAAAGCAAAGCAATAAACAGATGCTGATACCAATGTGACTTGAGGGTTTAGGAAGTAAGGAGCTTGAGTTTTAGTTGTCATAAGGGGAAAAGAGATAGGACCTGAGATGAAGGTGAGCTGGGGAATGAGAACTAACTTAGTCTTTAAAGCCCATAACCTCTAAGAATAACGCTTATTGTCTTTACCTGTATCCAGGAGAAATCTAGTGCCTATTAAAGTGATTATTCATTATTAGGTAAGAACAATCAGTGACTGTTATTAAATAGATCTTTAATTTCCAGGGGAGAGGACACTGCTTCAATTATATGGTCTTCACATTAAGGGTATCTCTCCAAGTAAGGTGGTATTTGCCGTATGAAGAAACTGATCAAGTCTTTTCTTTCCTCCCAACCTTCCTTCTTTCTTCTCTCCCTTCCATTCTTTCTTTCTTTTTAATCTCTTATGTGCTGCAAGCTTGAACACAATTCATGATTAAAATCAAGCGTGGAGATTGATTTTACACTCAGCAACTTAAGAAACAGTAATAGTGGTTCCAGTAGAAGTTTAGAAAACAGAAGGAAATTAATATTAAGAATGAGTTTAGTTCTTATTAAAACCCCAGTGTCCAAACATATCCATAATTCAAGTTTCTCTCCGCCCCCCACACATACCACTATGAGAGTGTTATCAAAAAAAAAAAAAAAAAACAGGAGAAATTTTACCACAAAAACTAGAAATACCAGAACAATTCAAAATACCTTAAACATTATATTTAAGCTGATTTAGGGACATTCCTGTGACTCTTCCCACCAAGGACCAATCCTCTGCCTGCTGGAGTGACCTCCTGTATAGCCACTTACGGAGGTACCAGTGCAGCAGAAAGTGGGGGTAAGATCTAGAGATGTGGCTGTGAAATTGGGCCAGAAGAAACCAGAAGTATTCTCTGGAAAACTGGCTAGATTTGTGGATGGTTCTGTTATAGTGCTATCAGATGACACTACGGCAATGGTCGCAGTGGTCGGTAAAACCAAATCTGTACGCTCCCTGCTCGTGCCTGCGGTGGTTCACAACAGGCAGAAAGCTGACAGCAGGTGGAATACCCACATAACTCTCTCAGAAGTGAGGTTAGTTTCTCTGATTAAAAAAAAAAAAAGGTTATCAATGAATAATAGATGGTTCAATTAAACATCTCTTTCTGGCTGACTAGTTTTACAATACACTGTACCTTTGTAATTTTTTGCAGTAGATGATGTTAATGAACCTGGTGTCCTAGAGAATACTGGAGCTCTTGTAGCCCTCTTGCTATGGGCTCATTCTATTTTAGGGAATGAGTGTTGTGGTGTTACAATTAGAAGAAATGACTGATAGAGAATGTGTTAACAGAATACACACATGTAAAAAATATTTTCTCACACTTTAAATTTGATGGAAGTCAAAGCATCAAAAAGTCAGATTGTTACGTTGGAAATGCCTGCAAAAAATGTGGTTTATCAGGATTCCTGTCATAACGTCAGTGTGGCAGTGATGTCTATGTGAGAAATAATTTAAGCCATACAGCAGTGAGTGAAAGAAACTGGTACTACTAAGCAGCTAACTCAGTAAGGCTTTAGGAGAGATTGTGACATACTATCATATACTTACTTTGGAAAGATTATTTTGTTTCAATTTTGGACATTTTAAAATCTCCAGAGATAAAGCTAGCAACAAAGTAATACTGGATCCTGAAGAAAAATTTCTAGAGGTCATTCTATATGAATAGAATCCTTCAATACCGTTTTCAGGAGTTTTTGAAGTATTATTTTGAATGACTACAAAAGCTGTGATGGTTGAGCTATGGCTGCACTTAGGAATATAAATTGTGAGGTTGATATGTTTAAAATTCTTCATGGATCAGTACTGTTTTAAGGAGGACAATTGCAAGCACTGTGTTTGGTCACATCGGGTTCATTAAAATTTACTGTGAAGTCCAATTTTATTACAATAGCTATAAATGGGATAAAAGATACAAGTTTTATGTTGCAGTGTGAGGTTTCTAGTTATATAACTGATAAAATCGACAAAGTTATTTGTATAAATAGAAGAGAACATGAACATGGTGCTCTAACAGATAATGTTTTACATGCTGTTATTCAGAAAAATTTTGCTTTCACTGTAAGTCGCAGTTGAGGTCCTTGAGTCAAATGAGTCTTTGTACACAGCAGTGCTTTCCAGTAGAGCTCTCTGTGATGATTAAAATATTCTACATCTATCTGCATTGTGTACTTCTCCAGCCAGCAGTCACATGTGTCTCCTGAGCTCTTCAACTGTGACTAGCACATCCCAGGAACTGAGTTTTTAATTTAATATATTTATGTTTGATTTTGAATTTAAATATCCATATGTGACTAATAATTATATTATTAGATAGTGCAAGTCTGAAGCATCAACCTATAGCGGAAGTTTAGAATTCATAAAATGCAAGGGTGGGGTTCCAACTTCATTTGCTGTTGGAGGTGTGCCTATGTTATTACCAAAAACACCCCTGAGAAGGATAATATAATATATTATCATTTGTTGACAGAATGAGGATTGAAGATTAAAATGGTGATATGGATTTTAAAATAGCTGACATCAAGAAAGGAATAGCTGTAATACAGCTCAATACTAAATTGCCAGGGGCACCAATAAAAATTTAATAGAGGCCATTCAATAAGCCTCACTAGTGAAGGGGAAGATATAACAGGTAATGAACACACAATTTAAAGTCTCAAGCACCCAGAAAATAAAACAGGCCCATAGTAGAAACTGTTCAGATTCCATTATCAAAAATGATCCAGGTTTTTGGAACAGGGAGGTGTAATTTTTTGAGTTTCAGGTAAGAAGGGGAGTAATTATTCTTCAGTCAGATGAAGGAACATTTTCTATATTTGCATTAATGTATACTGCCATGAATTAAATAAGAGACTTCATCCTTAAAATATGCAAAAGTAATTAGAGCTGTCATTAGAATCTGAAGCAGTTTATACTGCACAATAACTGACATCAGAGCAATAACAAAGCTGCATCCATGCGTGATGGCAGAAATTCAAATATCCAACTTGGTCAGTCAAAGCTTAAATAATCCTACTGCCCCATACTTGGAAATTGGCCAAGAAATAGAGAAGATTTTGAATGTTATTTGGCTGATGAGAGAATGAGGTATTATAAAGTAGTTCAGTTTTCTGTTACAACATTTGTCAAAACTCTAAATCAGGGGTGTCAAATTTATTTTCACTGTGGGCCACATCAGCCTCACAGTTGCCTTCAAAGGGCTGAGTATAATTTCAATTCCTTAACAGTTAAGGGGTAGTTACATTTATACAGTCCTAAAATTACATTCAATTTAGGTACTTTTGAAATGTTGCTGTACCTTCTAAGTGTGTGGATTTATATCTACAACAAATATGTATGTACCAATATTTTATTAAAAGTGAAATAGGGATTAAAATATAATTGAAAAAATTTAAAAACCTAGGCAATGTGAAAATGGTACATCAAAATATTTGAAATGATGATTTCTATAAATGAAAATTGAGTCATTAATTAAAAATAAACAATGGGTGGTTTAGAGAGCACAGTAAATATCTGAAAAAAAAAAAAGTGTTAGTAAATTGGAAAATAGACCCAAGGAAATTTGGGGGAGAATAATGCAGACAAATAAAGGAATAAAAACTATGAAAGTTAAGATAGGTTAACAACAAATTGTCTTTGAAATGATGCATCCTCATCTATAGTTCAACACAATATTCTTAGATGCAGGCCAGAAGGAAAAAATGATCTAATAATTCAACATTCCAAAAGAGAAGAGGAAATAAGCTACTATAAACAAGAGTCACTAGTAAAAACAACCATCAAAATTAGACCCTGAAGCACCAAGGTATACTAATAATCAGAAGTGGATTGGAAAATGAATTCTACATAGAGGACTTCCAGCCAAGATGGAGGCATAGGCAGACACACTGCACCTCCTCTCACAACCAAGATTAAGGACAACAAAAATATAGAACCAAAAATCCCCAACCAGAACGGATAGAGGATTGAATTGTACGGAACTACAACAATGGTTCACCCAGACTGGTAAGAGGGGCGGAGTCGATGGCTGGTGGAGAGGGGTTGCAGCGGGAAGAAGCAGTAGCTGGTGGTCCTGGCCACACAGGTGGTGGTTACTGAGCACAGGGAGGCAACGAGTAGACCACGTGAGGCGCACAAGGTGGCTGACCAAGGTCACACATTCGTACGCAGATAAGCCAGGTGAAAATGGGCAGTGAGATGGACTGAACAGCGCAGGGCTCCAGCGCTGGGAAATAGAGCCTAAAGGGCACCAGTTGGGAACAGTTGTGGGGGTAGGGGTGCCGGGAGGGATCCAAACCTCACGAGAGAGTTCCTTGGAGAGACCCACGGGGTCCTAGAATGTGCATGAGCTCACCCACATGGAAATCAGTGTCAGAAGGGTCCAATTTGCTTGGGGAAAGTGGCGGAAGGGACTGGAATCCAAAAGTGGAGCAGGTGCCATTGTTCCCTCTCAGACCTCGCTCCCACATCCAGCGTCACAACCCAGCGACTGGGTTGCCCTGCCCTGGTGAACACCTAAGGCTCCGCCCCTCACTATGTAACAGCTGTGACCAGACCAAAAAAAAAAAAAAAAAACCAACAAAAAACAAAAAACAAACAAACAACAAAAAACCAAAACCAAGGATGGCTGAAATGGGAGAACAGATCAAAGCCCCAGAGCTAATTCATCTAAGTGACCAAGAGGTAGCCACCCTATCAGATGCACAGTTCAAAGCGCTTGTCATTAGGAAGCTCACAGAATTGGTTGATTTTGGTGGCAAATTAGATGAACCAATGGAGGCTACAATAAGGGAAATGAAGAAAAATGCACAGGGAACCGATAGTGATGGAGGGAAAACTGGTACTCAAATCAATGGAGTGGACCAGAAGGAAGAAAAAAACAACCAAACAGAAAACAAGGAAGAAACAAGAGTTCAAAAAAAATGAGAGGCTTAGGAACCTCCAGGACATCTTTAAACATCCCAACATCCAAATTATAGGGGTACCAGAAGGGGAAGAGGAAGAGCAACAAGTGGAAAACTTATTTGAACAAATAATAGAGAACTTCCCCAATCTGGCAAAGGAAATAGACTTCCAGGAAGTCCAGGAAGCTCAGAGAGTCCCAAAGAAGTTGGATCTAAGGAGGAACATACCAAGACACATCATAATTACATTAGCCAAGATTAAAATGAAGGAGAGAATTCTAGAAGCAGCAAGGGATAAGGGGACAGTCACCCACAAAGAAGTTCCCATCAGACTGTCAGCTGATTTCTCAAGAGACCTTACAGGCAAGAAGGGGCTGGAAAGAAGTATGCCAAGTCATGAAAGTCAAGGACCTATAACCAAGATTGCTCTATCCAGTGAAGCTCTCATTTAGAATGGAAGGGCAGATAAAGTGCTTCTCAGATAAGGTCAAGTTAAAGGAGTTCATCGTCACCAAGCCCTTATTATATGAAATGTTAAAGGGACTTATCTAAGAAAAAGAAGATAAAAAATATGATGGTAAAAGGACAGCAAACTCGCAGATATTAGCAACCACACCTAAAAGAAAAGCAAACTAAGCAAACAATAGAACAGGAGCAGAAACACAGAAACGGAGATCACATGAAGGGTTAGCAACAGTGGAGTGGGAGGAGGAAGGGGGGGAAGGTACAGAGAATGAGTAGCATAGATGGTGGATAGAAAATAGACAGGCAGAGGGCAAGAATAGTGTGGGAAGAGTAGAAGCCAAAGAACTTATGACACATGGACATGAACTAAGGGGGGGAGTGTGGGTGGGAGGGGGTGTGCAGGGTGGAGGGGGATGATGGGGAGAAATGGGACAACTGTAATAGCATAATCAATAAAACATAATTTTAAAAAAGGCAAAAAAAGAATATAAATTCTACAAAAAAGTTTAAGAAAATAGATATATGAAGCTACAAAATAGGCAAGTAATAAAATGTAAAACAATAAAGTAAATCTGAGAAACAAACCAGAAACTCAGAAGTAAAAAATAAAATAATGGAAAGTACAATGTATATCTAAAGAGAGTATTAATTTTCAACAAAGATTCTCACAGGGAAGGACAATAGAAAAGGTAAGTTAGGAGATAAGTAGGCTATCATGAGAAAGCACAGCATACATCTAGTCTGAGTCCTGGAAGGGTAGAAATACAAGAATGGGAAAAAGTATATTTGAAGGAAGGGTGGAGGAGAATTCCCAGAATTGAAGAGAGACCTGAATTCTCAGGTTCAGAAAGAATCTCAAGTCCAATAAGTATAAATGAAAAATAAATCCAATTCATAACATTCTTAGCAAACTGAGAAACTCCACAGATAAAGAGAAGACATCAAAAACCCACTGGAGTTAGCTTACCCATAATGCAATGATGCTGCAGTTTCTCAAGAAGCAATAATAAAAACCAGAAGAGGGCCCAGAATAAACCCACAACTTTATAGTCCATTAATTTTCAACAGAGGAAGCAAGCACATACAATGGGCTAAAGATACTTTATTCAATAAATAGTGTTAGGAAAATAGGACAGATACATGCAGCAAAATGAAACTAGACCACCTTCTTACACCACACACAAGAATAAATTCAAAATAGATCAAAGACTTAAATGTTAGACCCAAAACCACAAGAATCCTAGAAGAACATATAGGCAACAAAATCTCAGGCATTGCTCATAGCAACTTTTTATTGGATGTATCTTCCCAAGCAAGGGGAAAAAAAGAAAAAAATAAACAAATGGGACTACATCACACTAAAAAGTTTTTGCACAGCAAAGGAAATCATCAACAACAAAAAAAGAAAACCCACAGAATGGGAGGCTATATTAACCTATACATCTGATAAGGGGTTAATATCTAAAATTTAAAAAGTACTTACAAAACTCAACACCCAAAAAACAAAGTACCCAATTAAAAATAGGAAAAGGACCTGAATAGATACTTCTCCAAAGAAGACATACAGATGGCCAATCATCTCACACCTGTCAGAATGCCTAACATCAATAAATCAATAAACAACAAGTGCTGACCAGGATGTGGAGAAAGGGAACCCTTTTGCACTGTTGGTGGGAATGCAGACTGGTGCAGCCATTGTGGAAAACAGTATGGAGATACCTCAAAAAATTAAAAATAGCCCTGCCTTTTGACCCACATCTGGAATATATCTGAAGGAACCCAAAACACTAATTCAAAAGAACATTAGCACCCTTATGTTCATCATAGTGCTGTTTACAATTGCAAGATATGGAAGCAGCCAAAGTGTCCATCAATAGGTGAGTGGATAAAACAACTATGGAACATTTACACAATGGAATACTACTCAGTCATAAAAAAGAAAATTTTACCTTTTGCAATAGTATAGATAGGCCTGGAGAACATTATGCTATGTGAAATAAGCCAGTCAGAGAAAGAAAAATATCATATTGCTTCACTCATATGTAGAATCTAAAGAACAGATTGAACTAACAAGCAAAACAGAGACACATATATAAGAGAGCAGGATGGCAGCTAGTGGTGGGGTGGAAGAGGTTGAACAAAAAGGAAAAAGGACTCATACAAACAATGGACATATAAAACAATGTGATGATTTCTGGGTGGAGGGGATATAAGTAGGATAAATGGTAATGGAAAAAATGCAATAAAGATTACATAAAAAAAGAAAGATATTTTGTTTCTTTTTTGTGATTCCTACTGGCACACAGCTTCTAAAACCCTGTGATTTCCTAAGTGATAAGAACTAAGGAGCAATATTGGTTATAATATTTTTAAAAACAGAAGACAATAAAGTAATACATTAATAGAGCTTAGAAAATGAACTATCAACCTAGGATCATATACTTGGCAAATTATCTTTCAATATCGAGAAAGACATCTTCACACAAACCAAAGAGAGTGTACTATCGTGCAGCTGAGTGGATCACTTCATAGGTTATATAAATGCCTAACCACTGTGCCGTGCTGCTGAAACTAACGTAATGGTGAATGTCTTTACCAGCTGCAATTTGGTGGGTGGGGTGGGGGAATTTGGTGGTGGGAAAATAGAGACAACTGTATTTGAACATTAATAAAAATGATTGAAAAATAAAAAAATACTTATTAAAATAAATAAATCAATAAGAGCTCACAAAAGGAGTTTCTTACAAGTATACATTCTTAAGAGAAAGTATTATGAAGAAGAAAAAAATAACACTATCTCAGACTACAGAAAGTCTGAGAGGCAAATGGGAATAAAAGGCTAAAAAATTTAAAAACAGGTGGGTTAACCACAAATTATCAACTATAATTATGTCTAATTTGTGGGATGAATAAATAATAGAGAAAACTTGTTCTGGACAAAAATGTTATTTTAGATGAAAATTGTGCTATAGCAGTTAAAGTCCTATGTATTAAGTGTATGTTAAGAAGAAGGTAGGCATTGACTAAATTTGACCTTGTTAAATTAAATATGCATGTTACTTTTTAGGATATCCATTAATGATAAAAATAAAGTATATAAAATCCAAGTCAGCAAAGGAAGAAAAATGTAGTTAAAAATGCCACTAGAAGACAAGAAAGAAATGAGGGAGACATTATATATATATATATAAAATAATGTCTATATAATATCTATATATAATAATATATATAATGTCTCCCATATATATACACACACATACACACACAAACATATACATATATATAAATATATAGATATATATCAGTATTTATACTAGTAATTATAAACATTAGGAAGGTTAAACATATCAGTACAAATAAATGTAAGTGCACTAACCTCCACTTTACTCCCACATACAGAGATAAAAATTAGAGGTTGTTGGGTTACGTGTTGCCTACAGAAGATATATGTAAAACATATAAACACATAAAGTTGATATACTTTTAAATATAGTCATGTGAATTTACATATTTTCCTTTTTCTTCTCCTAAAAACTATTCAAAAGCAATATGGAGAATAAAAGTTAAAGCTACAAATATTAGGGTTGGGTTTTTTTGTTTGTTTGTTTGTACAATTAGGCAGCCACAAAACCTCTATGTCCCCAAATTGGTGAAAGGGCTGGTGAGGCAGTACTCTGAGCAGGAGTAGGGAGCAGGACCTCACCTATGCTGACCTCATGAATCATCAAAAACTTACCCTGTTCTAAGTGCCCATCTGCAGCTATTGAAATGTGCTATCTGATTGGTTTTCATGACATTCTTTCCGTCTGATTTTCTTCCAAGAGTTGGAAAGGCCAAGGCTAAACCAGGTACCACACAATGAAGAAGCCACATTTCTAGGAAGCAGGGCTCTGCGGCCTTAGAGGGAGGGTATTACAAAAAGCCCCATCTCCATTGGGTCACAAGGAAAATTCTTGCTAACCTAAAACACTTCCCATTCTCTCTCCTCAATCAAGGACTGACTGGATAATTTGCAGGGGCCAGGACTAACTGACAATGTGAAAGAGATCTGGGGGAAATTATTAAACATTTTAGTACAGTGACAGCAGAGCATTACCAGGCATGAAGCCCATCTGTGCAAATGACCTGTGCTACTGTTCAGATTGTATGCCCATGAAGCCTTGTCTCAATGGAATTCTCTTTCCCAGGAAAAACTCACCTTCTTAAAATATGAAATAAATAAGAGGCAGCACAGGGCTAAAATGGAGATATAAGAAACTTTAAAAAGTGGAACAGGAAAGTAGATTCACAAAAGCAAAACCCTAACCAGAATACGTTGCTATGAAACACTAGAAAAATGGTCAGACTTTCATCATGAAAAGGAGAAATTACGAAAAAGCTTGCTGAAGCATTTGCCTTTTTTTGCGGAAAAGTAATGGTGAGACATCAGATGTTGGAAACTGAGTTCAGAACGAATAGAAATGGTAACATAAAATCATTATGTGAATCAGTGGTGCTCAAAGCTGACTTCACATTAAAACACTTGTGGAAAATATACCAGTGCCCCAAACACCTGCCCATAGATTTGCCACTAATAGTTCTGGGCTGGAGTCCAGTCATTGATATTTTCCAAAAGCTCCACAGTTGACTTTAATGGGCAACCAGTGTTCATAACCATTACACAATAAAATTAAAAATTAGAAAGCAGGGAAGGAAATAACATAAAAAATTAGGAGGTAAGTGAGAAAGAAAATGGGAGGGACTGCAAATGCATTGATTTCTTTATTTTATTAGCTGAAGATAAAAAGTGTCTGTTAAAGGCTGATGGTTGGCAGATAGGAGAAGAGTTGGGGGGCTGGGTGAAAAAGGGAAAGGGATTAAGAACTACAAATTGATAGCAACAAAATCATCACAGGGATGTAAACTATGGTATAGGGAATACAGCCAATAATATTGTAATAACTATGCCAGATGGGTTCTTGAAATATCAGGGAGACTACTGTGTAATGTATATGATTGTCTAACCACTATGCCATATATCTGAAACTAGTATGAAATAATGTTCAATGTAAACTGTAATTGAAAAATAAGAAAAGTCTGTTAATGTAGGTATAACTATATCAGCACAAATGGAAAAAACTAAAAGATATTAAGATACTAAAATGAACTAGAATCAGGTGGATAAAGAAATAAGGAGTACAAATAAAATATATTAATATTTTTCAGAAAGAAATTTAGAAATATGTTGCCCAAATAGAAAAAGATGCTTAATATATTAAGGTATAAATATAACCCGTGGTACAGAATATAACACTTCTCAATTTTCAAGAGAACCTGAAGGAAGATGGTGGTGATACAGATGGGAGCTGAGCCCACTTGCTCCTGCACACAACTGGGACACCTAGCCAATCTTCTGAAGAACAGAGAGAACAGCCAACAGCATCCCAGCTGATATGAAGTTTGGAAGCCAAAGGTTACAGAGGATGCTTAAAAATGGGCAATAAGGAGATTTTTTAGGCAGACAGGAAGGTCCCTGGGCCTTGCACCAGAGACCATGGCTGCAGCAGGACAATTGGAGGAGAACCAGGTCAATGGTAGCAACCTAGCGGCTCCCTCCCCTCCCAGAGTCGGGGAAGTCCCAGACCCTAGAGGTGTGGACAGGTGAAGTTGCTAGGGGGATAAAAAGGCAGTAAGTGACACACTGTTGGCGGCACATCCTGGTTGGGACAGTACCAAACAAATTGGGGAGCCAGGTGACACCTGGAGCTGGGAGAAGAAATGGGCTGTGATTGGGCATGACCCAGATAAACTCTGGACTGGTCAAGGAGTTGGCCTCTGTGGAAAGCCATGCTTATTAGGAGTGGCAAGCAGCACCCAAGGGAACTTTTTGCAAAAGGGGAACTGAGTCCCTGTGCAGGGACCTCCTGTGCACATGGACCTCATGCACACAGCAGCCTGGCCATTGAAGAGGGAGGAGTGCGGGCGCAATTTGCTCCCACTCAGGGCACCTCATATATTGATCAAAGGGGCACAGCAGAAGCTCAGGGAGACAGCAGTGCCCAGAGAGAATTTTTTCAATAGGGGAACTGAGCCACGGGGGCAGGGACCTTGTGCCTGCACAGAGACCAGGCCAACAACAACAAAGAGGGAGGAGGGTGGGCAAGATTTGCTCCCAGTCAGTGCACTGCAGGAATCCATCAAAGGGTTGCAAAATGGGGTGGATTATCGGTGTTGGCCTGGCACACGGGCGTGGGCTGGAAACTAGGCACCTGTGAATATTGTAGCTCAGACTGAGCCCTCATCCTTGTGGGACCACAGGAAAGGAAAGAAACAACCCCCTTCCCACCCTCGCCCCCACAGGATCTGGGAAGACCTGAAGAAACAGCTTAGCAGGTTTAAAATCAGCAGGAGGCTTTGTTTTTATTTTTATTTTTATTTTCAAGAGTAAAGACAATAAGACCTGTAGCTGTGAGAAAATCAGAGATGCATCCAGAAAGAAATCAGAAAGTGAACACCAACAGCTGAGACAAATTTCGCTTTGCTATCCTTCAGAGCTTGCATTTTTTTCTTCTTTCCATTTATTTAGGGTTTTTTTGTTTTGCTTGTTTTTAATGTTTGATTTGTTTTTTTACTCTCCCCTTCAGATTGCATTTTAACTTTCCTTCTTTCACTTCACTCATATTCCAGATAACACACTACTCTTGGTCTTTTACTTTTTATTATTTTTATTCAGATTATATATTTCTATCATTCTATTGTTATTCCAAATCTCACACAGAAATGTTTCCTGATCTTAATCCATTATGCCGTCTTCCTGAGCTTTATTACAGTTGTGGTTAACTTTATTTTCTCTCACACTACACCAAGTTTCTATTGCTTACTCTCACTATTTCTTCTCCATTTAACCTCAAATAAGCACTCTTTTTTCTTAAATCAGCTCACATTCTTTTTGCCTTCTAACAAGAGTCTTATTTCTTTTGCACCTTTTAGTGGCTAGTTAGGTGATATGTCACGGTTACTGCCGTACTTCTCCAAAGGATCGCCTATTTGTTCTCTCCTTGTTTGTACTTTAAATCCCATAGAATACTCTTCCACTGCCTCATTCCATTTTGCTTTCCCCCTGCCCCTGATTAGTTAAGTGAGGAATTTTATTTCATTGTTTTCTCTCTTCCTTTTTTTCCTTCCTCCCCACCCCAACTCTGTCAACCTGGGCTTTACTCCTTACTCTTATTAGTTTGTTCCCCTCACCCTCTCAAAATCATTTTTCTTTACTGTAGACATCTCATATTTACTTTCTACTTTACTACAATATTCTTATTCCCATCCCACCTTTATTAAACTTCATTCAGCTGTCCTTGCTATCAACCATGCTGTGGGTTTTTTTCCTGCAAATTTGTTCCCGTTGATCCCATACCTTTTCAATTTTGCCTCAAACCTCATAGTATACTCTCCCCTCTTCCTACCCTGCTTTTCCCATTGCCCTTTAGTGCTTTACTTATGTTGTAAATTTTGCTCTTTCCATTTCTTCACCTTGGTTCTATCCCAACTGTTATCAATTCTCCTCCCTCTTACCACACAACAACATTTTCCCTGCTTTTAGTCATCTCCTATTTCCTTTGTTCTGTCTTATGCTATCTGCAATCTTTCTTCAACTTTATTAATCTTAGTTCAATTGCAGTAGAGATTGCTGATGTGCTGGGGGGCTTCTTTTTGCTGGCATAGGTTTGGTTGTCTGATAATATTGCTTTGTTAACCAACACCTGTGCAACAGCATACAAGACAAAGTAGGAGTTGTGAATACCAGTAAACCAGCAAGAGGGGAGAACCTACCAACAAAGAAGCCACCAACAGGTAAAGGCCAAGAACAACAAGAGAACCCACACAAATGGAAGAAAGGGCAACCCTAGGGCATCCAGACAAGGAGATCAAAGAGACCACACCACTGAGTCCCACAGAACCTCTACCACAGAAATTCACCCTACTAAGACAACTGGCAAAGCAAAGCACCTGGAATTACAGAAACAAACAAACAAAAAGGAAATCTAAAATGGGGAGACAAAGAACCCACAATAAGAGGAATGGAAGATTCCCCAGTAAAAGAACTAAATGAAAAGAAGGGAAGCAAATTATGAGATATAGAATTCAAAAGAATAATTATAAGGATGCTTAATGAACTCACTGACAACTACAAAGAACTGAGTGGGAACTACAACAGTAAGAAAAAGAAAATAGAAACTATAAACAAGAACCAGGAAGATATGAAGAATACAATATCTATATAAAAAATATACTAGAAGGAATTACAAACAAGCTGGATGAAACAGAGGACTGAATTAATGAGTTAGAAGACAAGATGGAGGAAATACCCAGGTCGAGCAGCTGCATAAAAAAAGACTGAAAAAGTATGAAGATAGCTTAAGAGTATTGCAGGACTACATAAAATGCAACAACATTTAAATCATAAGAATACCAGAAAGAGAAGAAAAGGAGCAAAGGATAGAAACCCTGTTTGAAAAAATCATGAAAGAAAACTTCCTTAACCTGGACAGGGGAAAAGCCATGCAAGTTCAAGAAGCACAGAGGGTCCCGATCAAGATGAACTCAAAGAGGTGTAATCCAAGACATATCATTAAAATGGCAAAACTTAAAGAATCTCAAAGGCAGCAAGGGACAAACAGGAAGTAGAATAAAAGGGAGCTCTGATAAGGCTATCAGCTAATTTCTGCACAGAAACACTACAAGCCAGAAGGGAACAGCAAGAAATATTCCAAGCAATGAAAAAAAAAAAAAATGCCTGCAACCAAAATGAGTCTACCTAGTAAGGCTCTCAATTAAAGTGTAAGGTGAAATAAGCAGTTTCACAGACAAAAGTAGACTCAAAGAATATACCTCCACCAAACTAGTACTGCAAGACACGCTAAAGAGACTGCTTTAAGAACGGGAAGAAAAAGAGTAAGAGAGAGAAAAACACAGGTACAAAGGGGGGAAAATGAGTAAGTACCTATGAATAATATCCTTATATGTTACTGGATTAAATGCTCCAGTCAAACGACATAGGGTAGCTGAAGAAAACATGACACGCACATATGCTGCCTACAAGAGACCCACCAAGAACAAAAGACTTAAAGTGAAGGGGTAGAAAAAATATTCCAAGAAAATTGACAGGAAAAAGCTGGGGTAGCAATATTTATATCAGTCAAAATAGACTTCAAAACAAAGACTGTAGAAAGAGAAACAGAAGGATACTTCACAATACTCAAAATAAGCACTTATCAAGAAAACATAAACATTAAAAACATATATGTACCCAACATAGGAGCACCCAAATACAAAAAGAAAATCTTGGACGACTTCAAGAAAGACATAGACAGTAACACACTTATACTAGGAGATTTTAACACCCCACTGTCAAAAGTGGATAGATCTTCCAAATAAAATATCAACAAGGATATTGTGGCATTAAACAATATGTTGGATAAAATGGGTTTAACTTATATCTATAGAACCTTTCATCCCAAAGAAGCAAAGTACACATTCTTTTCAAATGCACATAGAATATTTTCAAAGATAGACCACATGATAGGACTCCAAACAAGCCTCAACAAATTCAAGAAAATTTAAATTATATCAAGCATTTGCTCAGACCACCAGGGCCTTAAACTAGAAACCAACCTCAAGGAAAAATATCAAAACATTCAAATTCATGGAGATTGAATAGCAGACTATTAAACAATGTATGGGTTAATAACGAAATCAAGAAGAAATAAAAAAGATTCAGGAAACAAATGAAAATGAACACACAACCATCCAAAACCTGTGGGGCATAATGAAGGCAGTCCTGAGAGGGAATTTCATAGCAAAACAGGCCTACCTAAAAAAGAGAGAAACATTTCAAATAAACAACCTAGTACTACATCTTCAAGAACTGGAAGAACAACAAACAAAGCCCAGAGTGAGTAGAAGGAAGGAAATAACCAAGATCAGAGCTGAATTAAATGACATAAAAGACTAAAAGAACAATTCAAAGGGTAAAATAAATTCAGGAGGTGATTCTTTGAAAAAACAAAATCAACAAGACTTTAAGCAGACTCATGGAGAGGACCCAAATAAATAAAATCAGAAATGAAAGAGGTCTCCTTTCATTTACAACTGTAGTATCATTTCTGTGGTATCAATTACAACTGATATCATAGAAATACAAAGGATTGTGAGAAATTACCATGAACAACTATATACCAAGAAATTTGATAACCTAGGTGTAATGGACAAATTTCTAGAAACACATAATCTTCTAAAACTCAATGAAGAAGAAGCAGAAACTCTGAACAGACTGATAACAACTGGTGAGATTGAAGCAATAACCAAAGAACTCCCAGCACACAAAAGCCCTGGACCAGATGGTTTCACAGGAGAATTTCACAAAACATTTAAGGAAGAGCTAACCCCTATCCTGCACAGATTTTTCAAAAAAATCCAAGAAGAGGGAAGACTCTCAAACTCTTTTAATGAGGCCAGCATTATCCTAATCCCAAAACCAGATAAAGACACGACAAAGAAAGAAAAGTACTGGCTAATATTGCTGATGAACATAGATGCTAAAGTCCTCAATAAAATATTAGTAAACCATATCCAACAATACATTAAAAAAATCATACACCATAATCAAGTGGGATTCATCCCAGGTATACAAGGATAGTACAAATTTGCAAATCAATAAATGTAATACATCATATAAACAAAAGGAAAGACAAAAGTCACTTGATCATATCAATAGATGCAGAAAAAGCATTTGACAAGCTACGGTGCCCTTTTATGATAAAACACTCATAAACACTCATAGTGGGAGTAGAGGGAGCATACCTCAACATAATAAAAGCTATTTATAGGAAACTTACAGCCAACATCATACTCAATGGGCAAAAACTAAAAGCTTTCCCACTAAGATCAAGAACAAGACAAGGATGTCTTTTTTCACCACTTCTATTCAACATAGTATTGAAAATCCTAGACACAGTGATCAGACAGGTAAAAGAAATAAAAGGCACCCAAATTGGAAAGGGGGAAGGAAAACTATCACTATTTGCAGATAACATGATAGTGTACATAGAAAACCCTATACTCTCCACCAAAAAAATTAGTTGACCAAATAATTGAATTTGGCAAAATAGTGGGATACAAAGTCAATATTCAGAAATCTATGGCATTCTTGCATACCAACAATGAATTATCAGAAAGAGAACTAAGAAAAATCCCATTTACTACAGCAAAAAGAAAAATTAAGTACTCAGGAATAAATTTAACTAAGGATGTAAAAGACCTCACTCAGAAAACTGTGGAACACTGAAGAAAGAAGTTGAGTAAAATACAAATAAATGAAAGTATACAAGATCTGTAAGGAAAAGGTCCAGCCATTGTTAATATGATGAGAGTGGTTTTAGTGACATTAATGTAACATGACAGCAGAGATTGGACTGGATTGCACATGCATGAACAATGATGTTTTCACTGTACCAGTCTGTGGGAGTGGTAGACACCACTGAGTGAGCATGTGCACTCTGTGGCCATGTCATTCAGAATGACTGAAAAAGTAGAGCAACAAATATGCATCAAATTTTGTGTTCAGCTTAAACACTTCACAGAAACTACTTGGATGATTCAGAAGGTTTTCAGGGATGATGCAATGAGTGCAGGGCAAATAAATTTTGGCACAAATGCTTCAAATATGGTCAAGAATCAGTTGAAAATGATCCACGTTCTATAAGGCCTGCAACAAGCAGAACTCCTGAGAATGTTGAATGTGCACCAGCTGCAATCAACTAAGATTGGCAACTGACAGTGGGAGAACTAGAAGCTGATCTGGGGATTCCAAAATTCACTATGTTCAAGATTTTGATGCAGGATCTCAGCATAAAACATGTCATGGCAAAATACATTCCATAGTTTCTGCTACCAGAGCAAAAGGAATATTGTGCTGCAGTTGCTAATGACTTGATTCAAACCACTACCAAAGAATCAGATTTCCCCAAGAAGGTCATAACCAGAGATGAATCATGGGTCTATGGCTGTGATTCAGAAACGTAGGTCCAGTCACCCCAATGGAAGTCTCCTGGTGCTCCACACCTGAAGAAAGTGTGGCAAAGTCACAGCATGTACAAGACCATATTAACTGTATTTTTTTAATTGGAAATGTGTTGTTCATCAAGAGTGTGCCTCTATAAGCCAAACAAATAATAAGGAGTACTACTCCAGTGTTCTTCAATAGATGAGATGCAATATGACAAAAACAACAGCTTCATCATGACAATGCACCTGCTCATGAATCACTTTTTTTTGTAGACTTTTTTGGCAAAACATTAAACCACCTACATGAATCAGCCTCCTACAGCCAAGATTTGGTGCCCTTTGACTTCTGGCTTTTCCCAAAACTAAGACCACTTTTGAAAGGGAAGACATTTTAGACCATAGATGAGATTCAGGAAAATACAATGAGGCAGCTTGAAGGAGATGCCAACAGAAGATTTTGCAGAGTATTTTGAACAGTAGTAGAGATGTTGGGAGAACTGTGTGAGGTCTCAAGGTGCTACTTTGAAGGGGACTGAGGTGTCATTACTCTATGTATAATGTTTTTTGTATCTTATATCTTGTATCGTCTTTATTTTTCATTTTACATAGTGGATACTTTCCGGACAGACCTTATATATCATGTTCATGGATTAGAAGAATTAACATCATTAAATGTTCATATTACACAAATCATATATACATTCAAAGCAATTCCTATTAAAACACTAAGGGTATTTACCATTTCATATATCTAGAACAAATATTCCAAAAATTTATATGGAGCCAAGAAAGACCCCAAATAGCCTCAACAATTCTGAGAAAGAAGAACAAAGTTGGAGGCATTGTAATACCTAATATTAAATGGTACTACAATGCCACTGTAGTATACAGTCTGGTACCATAAGAACAGACATGTATGTAGATCAATGGAACAGAATAGAGAACCCAGAAATAAATCCACATCTGTATGGCCAATTAATATTTGACAAAGGGGGTATGGGTATACAATGGAGTAAATACAATCTCTTCAACAGTGACGTTGGGAGAACTGCCCTGGTATATGCAAAAAAAATGAAACTAAACCACCAACTCACACTGTACACCAGAATAAGCCCAAAAAGGATAAAGGACTTAAATATAAGTCATGTGAAAGTACTAGTGGAAAACACAGTCAGTAAAATTTCAGATATCCCACACAGCAATATTTTGCCAATATATCTCTGATAGCAAGGGAAGTAAAGGAAAAATAAACAAATGGGACTATATCAAATTAAAAATCTGTACATCTAAAGAAACCATCATCAAAGTGAAAAGGGAACCTACTGTGTGGGAGAACATATTTGCCAATGATACATCAGACAAGGGTTTAATTTCCAAAGTATATAAAGAACTCACATACTCAGCACCAAGAAAACTAACAACCCAATTAAAAAATGGTCAAAGGACTTGAATAGACACTTCTCCAAGGGGGACATTCAGATGGCCCATAGACATATGAAAAAGTGTTCAATATCACTACCCATCAGAGAGATGTAAATTAAAACCACAATGAGAGATCACCTCACACCTGTCAGAAAGGCTATCATCAGTAAATCAACTAACAACAAATGTTGGAGAGGATATGGAGAAAAGAGAACCCTGGAACACTGTTGGTTGCAATGCAGACTGGTGCAGCCACTGTGATAACAGTATAGAATGTCCTCAAAAATTAAAAATGGAACTGCTATATGACCCAGTGATTCCACTTCTGGGAATACATCGTAAGAATCCTAAAATACGAACTCAAAAGAACTTATGCACACTATGTTTATAACAGTGCTATTTACAATAGCGAAGTGAGGGACACAGCCAAAGTGCCTATCAGTAGATGATTGGATTAAAAAGCTATGGTACATTTACACAATGGAACACTACACAGCAGAAAGAAAGAAGGAATTCCTGCCTTTTGTGATAGCATGGGTGGAACTGGAGACTATTATGCTATGTGAAATAAGCCAGTCAGCGAAAGACAAATATCATATGACCTCACTTATAACTGGAATTTAATATTAAAAATGAACTATGAGAAGAACAGAACCAAAGACATGGAGACATGGAACAGACTGATACCTGTAGAAGGGGTGGAGAGATGGGGGAAGGGGTGGAAAGAAAGGGAAGGGATTAGTCAAAGAACATGTATGGAAGGAATACACATGAAAAACAGAGAGGGGATTGACTGTGGGAGAGAATGGTGGGATGGAAGGTGCTAAAGGGGAAAAATTGGGGCAAATGTAATAGAACAAACAATTTTAAACACTTTTTAAAGAGAAAAAATGAGCGCACAACAAATCAATATTTATAGGAGACATCAAATAATAAAAATCAAAGCAGAAATAAACAAATTAGAGTCTAAAATAAACAATACAAAATATCTATGAAAATAAAAGCTGGTTCCTTGAAAAGATAAACAAGATTAATAAACCTTTAACCAGACTCATCAAGAAAATAAAGGGAGGAATCAAATAACTAAAATAAAAAAATTAAAGAGGAGAAATAACAATTGACACCAAAGAAATACAAAGAATTATGGCACTGGCTGGTCTGGCTCAGTGGCTTGAGTGCCAGCCTTTGAATCCAAATGTCATCAGTTCAATTTCCTGTCAGGGCATATATCTGGGTTGTGGGCCAGGTCCCCGGATAGAGGCATGGGAGAGGCAACTGGGCAATGTATCTCATGCACATCAATGTTTCTCTGCCTCTCTTTCTCCCTTCCTTCCCTTCTCTCTAACAATAAATAAACAAAATTTAAAAAATGAAATACAAAGAATTGGAAGAAAGTATTATGAAGAAATTGGACAATCTAAAAGAAATGGATAAATTCCTAAAAATACACAATCTTTTAAAACAGAATTAAGAAGAATCCAAGAATTTGAATAGGCAGATTACAACCAATGAAATTGAAGCAGTGATAAAAAAACTTTCAAGAAACAAAAGTCACGAACCACATGAACCACAGGTGAATTCTGAGAAGAACTAAAATCCTCAGTAAAATATTGGCAAACCAGATCCAGCAAAACATTAAAAAGATCATACACCATGATCAAGTGTAATTTATTCTGGGGATGCAAGGTTGGTACAATATCTGTGAATCAATGTGATAAAACTGATACACCACATAAACAAATGAAGAATAAAAATCTCATGACCATATCAATAGATGCAGAAAAAGCATTCAATAAAATTCAGCACCCATTTATGATAAAAACTCTCAGCAAATTGAGGGAACATTCCTTAACATGATGAAGGTCGTATATGACAAACTCACAGGCAGCGTCACACTCAATGGGCAAAAACTTCAATTTTTTTTTTTTTCTTTCCCTGAAGATTGAGAACAAGACAGGAATGTCCACTTTCACCACTCTTACTCAACATAGTACTGGAAGTCCTAGCCACAATGATCAGACAAGAAGAAAAAATAAAAGGCACCCCAATGGAAAGAAAGAAGTAAACATGTTATTATTTGCAGATGGCATGATACTGTATATAGAAAACCCTAAAGTTTCCACACACAAAAAAACTACTAGAACTGATAAATGAATTTAGTAAAGTAGCAAGGTACAAAATAAATATCCAGAAATCAGTTGCATTTTATATACTAATAGTAAACTGTAAGAAAAGGAAACTAAGAAAAAAATCCCATTCACAATGCTTCAAAAAATATCTAGGAATAAATTTAACTAAAGATGTAAAAGATCTGTACTCAGAAAATTATGACACTGAAGAAAGAAATTGAATAAGATACAAATAAGTGAAAGGGTATCCTATGTTTATGGATAGGAAGAATTAAATCACTGAAATGTCCATACTACCCAAAGTAACATATACATTAAACAATTTCTATCAAGATAGCAATGGCATATTTCACAGAAATAGAACCAATATTCCAAAAAGTTATATGGAACCAAAAAAGTTCCAAATAGCCACAGCAATCTTGAGAAAGAAGAACAAAGTTGGAGCAATAACACTACCTGACATCAAACTATACTACAAAGTCATAATAATCAAAACAGCATGGTAGTGGCATATAAACAAACATATAGATCAATGGAACAGAACAGAGAGCCCAGAAATAAATCCATGCCTTCATAGTCAATTAATATGTGACAGGGGAGGCAAAAAACATGCAATGTGGTAAAGGTAGTTTATCCATAAATAGTGTTTGGAAAATTGGACAGATATGAGAAAAAAAAAACTAGATCATCCTCTTACAACATATCAAGAATAAACACAAAATGGATTAAAGACTTAAATATTAGACTCAAAACCATAAAAATCTTAGAAGAAAACATAGGCAGTAAAATCTGGAACATTTGTGGTAGCAGTATTTTTTTCTGATATATCTCTTCAAGCAATGAAAATGAAAAAAATAAACATGAAACTACATCAAACTAAAAAGTTTTGCACAGCAAAGTGAACCATCAACAAAATAAATAGAAAATCCACTGAATAGGTGAACATATTCACCAATGATACATCTGATAAGGGATTAATATCCAAAATTTATTTTTAAAAACTCAAAAATTCAATGCCAAAATACCCAAAGAATCCAATTTAAAAATTGGCAAAAGACTTGAAAAGACACCTCTCCAAAGATGACATGCAGATAGCCAGTAAACATATGAAAAGGTGCTCAACATCACTAATCATCAAGGAAATGCAAATTAAAACCACAACAAGATATCACACCTCACACCTGTCAAAATGGATATCTTCAACAAATCCAAAATGGAAGTGGTGGTGAGGATGTGGAGAAAAGGGAACCCCTGTGCACTGTTCATGGGAATGCAGGTTTATACAGCCACTGTGAAAAGTAGAAAGTAGTTACCTCAAAAAATTTAAAAAGGAATTGCTTTATGACCTAGCAATTCCACTTCTGGGAATTTATCCATAGAAACCCAGACCACTAATTTGAAAGAATATATGCACTCCCATTTTCACTGCAGTGTTATTGAGAATAGCCAAGACTTGGAAGCAGTACAAATGTCCATCATTAGATGAGTGGATTAAAAACCTTGATACATTTAGATAATGCAATATCACTTGGCCATAAAAAACTAAGGAAATCTTACCCTTTGTGACAGCATGGAGAACATTGTGCTAAGCTAAATAAGCCATTCAGAGAAAGACAAAGACTACATGATTCCACTCGTATGTGGAATTTAATGAATAAAATAAGTGAATAGCCAAATAGAAATGGACTGCTATATACAGAGAGCAGACTGATACCTGTCAGAGGGGAGAGGGAAGGGGGATTGCAGGGCTGGCTGAAAAAGGTGAAGGGATTAAGCAAAACAAACAAAACAAAACAAAACTCCTCGTAGACAGGCAACAGTATGATTACCAGAGGGAAAGAGGGGTGGGGGTAGGTTAAAAAGCGCATAGTGGGGATACATGGTAATAGAAAGAGATCTGACTAAGAATTGTGAACACAAAGCAATATACAGATGATGTATTACAGAATTGTACACCTGTAATTCTATTAAACAATAATACCCCAATTGATTCAATAAAAAGGACAGAAAGTGAGAACGGTTTTCTAAACACAAACACATAAAAATGTTTAGGATACTTTAAAATTCTCTTCGATATTTTGGTTTCACACTATTTTTCTTATGTTTGTGTTTTGCTTCGGTCATTTATTCATACACACACACACACACACACACACACACACACACACACACACACATATTCATTCAAACATTACCAGAGAGTTTTTTTATTTGTATAGAGATAGTAAAAAAAAAACCCCAAAAAACCTGTTTTTCTTCTCACATCACTTTTGACACTAACTACCCAGAGTTAGTGCAGACCCCATAGGTTAAGGGCTTAATCCTACAAGACGGTCTCACTTCAGATATCAATCAGAAGTCCAGGCCTCCAGTACTTCTGACCAGCTGGCTATCAACCAGGGGTTTCCACCATTCTCTTCTGACACTTGATGCTAGAAGAGTTCCCAAAGCTAAGAAAAGTTCTGTAATTACTACTACCTTTTTTTTTTTTAAGGATGCAGTTGAGGAGCAAACAGAGGAAGAGCAAGGTACGGCGAAGGGACACGGAGCTCCCACGTCCTCGCCAGCCGTGCAGCCTTCCCAGAGCACTATCCTGTGTTCACTAACCCGGAAGCTCTCTGAACCCCCTTCACCAAAGGGGTTTTACGGAGGATGGATTACAGAGGCATGGCTGATTAAATCACGGGCCATTGATGATTAAGTCCATCTCCATCCCTTCTCTTCTCCCTGGAGGTATGGAGGAAGGTTGAAATTTCCACTCTCTAATCCCACGCTTGGTTTCTCTGGCAACCAGTCTACATTCTTCAAAAGTCACCTCATTAGCATAAACTCAGGTATGATTAAAAAGGGCTTTTTATAAATACAAAGGATGTCTATCTCACCCTTATCACTCAGGAAATTCCTAGATTTTAGGAGTTCTGTGCCAGGAACACAGGGCAGAGATCAAACATATAAATTTCTTATGTCACGGGTGGTTAAAAATAAACAAAGGCATGAATTGTATGTTAAAGGAACATAAAATTTAATGGCAGAGGATGGGATAGGTGAAGAGTGGAGGCAGCAAACATCAAACTACTGAAAACAATTTAGAATCCAGAAGGAGCTTACTCTTTAATTTAGACCAATATGTACATACATTAGAGTGTATATATCACTTTTAAAACACATTTAACACAATCTTGTAGAAAGTTGCCACGATTCTTTTCCTGTCACTAAAATATTAAGTAGTAAATTTGGCTGTGTTTTTTCAGTATCCAAAATGCAATTTGTTAGTCTGTAGGTGGAACTTGTTATTATTTTTTTGTGTCATGCACTGACAAGCTGTCAATTTATATTAAGCTGTGTAGATCTGTTTAAAACAAGCAAATTATTCAGAAATGATAAGACATATTCCCTACTCAGTCCAATGCAATTCCATCCTAGTGTTTTCTGTTAATTGCCCCTGGCTTTGTACAAGACAACAGATGGACTCCATGGCTGAAAAGAAATATTTATGCATTCTGAAGGCAATTTTAGTAGAAATTCTCAAAGAAAAAAGGGCATGAAAGGACTATTTGAAGACAAAAATCATACAAAATTTATACATCATTATTTGTATGTCAGACATATTTTAAACATTTATAGATAAAAATACTCTCTGAATTACTTTATAATTGTAGGGAAAAACAAACATTTAAGTTGATAACTTGCCTATAGTTCCATTCTTTTAAACTATATTATATTCTCCTGGTTCTTAGATGTGTTATTCTGTTAAAAAGCCACATTTGTTTGAGCTACACATTTTTGTCAAGGTTCTTGTTTTGTTTGAGTAAATGGAATCCAACATGTTCATATTAAAGGATGACTAAGCATGTCCTTCTCTTGTTCACACTTTTCACTAAGCAGATGAAATGTTTTGCAAATTTAGAACATATACACCATCTGGCTTTGGTGTACACAATTCATATACTGAAATGCGATGTAGTTATGTGACTAAAAGAAGCCAATCTGGAGTCAGATAAACCTTTTCTTCTCACACAGCCTGTGTGAACAAGGACAACTTATTGCCTATCTCTTGTCTTCAGTTTTCTTACCTGTAAAATGAGGACAATACTTATCTACAAAGTTGTGATCTGGATTAAATAAGGATAGAAAGCTGTCAGCCTAAATGTATCACACTACATCCGTCTTTTAGATTGAACATAAACTAACAATTGGCTAGTTTTTTACTTATTTATAAAGAAAATGTAATCAGTAATCAAAGTCCATCCTTATAAAAAAAAGACAAATATAGTCTCTTTCCTTGTCTAACATCTTTTGTGAATTGATGCCAATTCAAACTATTACTGTCAGAGAAACAAATGCTGTAGGACATGAATCGGGAGAATGTTGATTTGATTTTGAGGACAATAAAAGGCCTAAGGAAATAGAGAGGTGTTTCAACTAAAAAAGATAAATTATTTAAAACATTTACTGTATTTGCCAAATATTTAATGATGTGGGCACCAAACTAATGTAAAGTTCTTGCACTCCTCCATTTTAACCTATAGAATGCAGAAATAGACAAAGCTTTCTCATAGAATAAGAAATAATGAGTTCAACATTTTGTAGTTTTGTGTGTTAGATTTTAAAGGAATATTTCCACACAATGAATTAAATTTTGTTTTTTGAATTAAATTTTGTTTTCCCCAGGACTCTTCTCCATTTTGGGAGTAAATTATTACATCATCACTTCACATATTAAGGACCCATCTATCCTGGGGTTCATAGCAGTGCTGCTGATTTCGAGGGCCATCTTTTGGATGTCAAATATTTCTGCCTAACATGATCCTCATAACATGTTCTCCCAGATGAAATATCTCTGTAGGCTCCATAAAACATACAAAATGAACTAAGCAAAAAAAAAGTGATTTTCTCACATTTGTTTCTATATTAATTATTAACTATAGAAATATATACCAGTATTATCTAACAGATACATGATATTAGCCATATATATAATTTCAAATGTTCTGCCAGCCACATTTTTAATAGTAAAAATAAGCAAGTGAAATTAATTTTAACAATAATTTAATACCACATATCTAAAATATAATTTTGACATATAATTAACATAAATCCTTATTGAGATATTTTTATTCTTTTTTCATGTGTCTTCAAAATCTGGTATTTTATATTCATATTGCAAGTCAATTCAAACTAGCCACAGTTAAAATTCTCAATAGACTCTGGTGGCTAGTGGCTTCCATATTGGCTAATAGAGGTTCATATAACTAATCTGACATAAGCAAAAACATGATTATGCAAGGAAAGATATTCTCATTCTATAATTTATGATTGGTGATGACTTTTATTTTATATATACTTTCTAAAATAAATATGAGTGGGCAAGTGTTGCTTAATCTAGCACACAATATTTCACCTCTTTAAAATTCAAAATGTAACCACCAAGAGACTTATAGCATTAGAATCAAATATCAAACATCAATATAATTCAAATTGAAATTGTCCTGAAAGTGAAATTCATATCCTAGACCTGAGAACACTAATGGTGGAAGCATAATTGTCTTTAAATGTCTAAAGTTATCACAGAAGAAGACCAACATGAATGCTTGCTGTTCAAAGGAAACTAATATTTCAAATGTATATTAAGAACTTCTTTGTTTTCATATAAATCTAATTAATGGAAGAATATCTGTCTGCTGAGGAATGACTTATATTTTCATCCTGAGGAGAAGTCTCTAAATACCCAGTTCCCTCATTCTGTAATTGTAATTCCTGTGTCTCAATCTCTTTCTGGAATGCGCCCCCCATCTAAATAGTAGGAAGTCATTAAGAATTCATTTCCATTCAATCTTCCAAATCTCTGCCAAGGTTGTTACCAGGGTGCCAAATAGCTTTTAGTTGTTTGTTGATCTGGGCTGAGCTGAACAAGCAGGCCACACTGAGTCTTTTTTTCCCATTACAGATTCTGAGTGATCTGACTTCCTATTAAATTTAATTCTGATGACTTCTATTGGTTTCATTAGTGAAAGCAATGGGAAAATGAAGAATAACTCCTGAAGAAGTCTACAGTGGAATCACAGTACCACGAGCATGTCTTGATCACAATTTGCAGCATATTGTCAGCTGGTATTGAATTTTTCAACAAATATGTTTCCCTCTTATGCAAAATTAGCTTAATATGATTTTTTAATTGTCATAAATATGGAAGCATATAACATATTAAACAGAACAGTATTTGGTAGTTTTACTTATTCATCATTAAGACTTGTGATTCAGGGAGAGAAAAATTGGACATAGTTTTGTGTTAGTGCAATATAGATAATTAATTGATATTAAGATGTACTAAGGCAGGGTCCCCCACCTCTGGGCCATGGACTGGTACTGTTTGGGCCCGTTAGGAACCGGGCCGCACATCAGTAGGTGAGCTTGAGCATAATCACTCCAAAACCATATCCTGCTTCAAAATCACTCCAAAACCATATCCTGTCCCTGTCCATGGAAAAATCATCTCCCTTAAAACCGGTCCCTGGTGCCAAAAAGGTCAGGTACCACAAAAGATGGTTTTTATTATAAACAATCTCTGTGTTTTCCATGGTTTTAAATAATTGTATCTATGACCATGTATAATTCAAAATATAGCCTGAAATCCTCCCATCTGTCTTATAAAACAAATCATAAATAACCATCATGCAGTGTTTGCCCTGTGAACTTAATCAAGCCTCAATACATCTTAATGACAGACGACCTAAAGGTGAGTGACAGTTGGCCTGAAGGAGTGTTTAGAGTAAAAGAGATACAGCTCACTACAAGTGATTTCCTAATCCTTTTTAAATTCCCATAAAGTCTCCACATAAAAATAACTTGAATGAATGCCAAAAGTGTCATAGTTAGAAATTACATATGTTAAAAATGTGTACTTTTGAGGACTGCAGGAAGTAATGCAATATTCAAATGACAATGGACACCCAGATAAGGAGAATATCTTTCATTGAACACTTATGTGTTTAATTGTCCTTTTTATTTTACATGTTAAAAATAAGAGAAATGAACGAATTCTCCACTGTATCAGACCCTAGAAACTGGATATTAAATGGTCTGAATATACTAGAGAAAAGACTGAAAACTTAGAACAGCTAGATTGAACACACACTTCTCTCATGCAGCTTCATAAAAGAAAAAATTGTTAGATAAAAAAGGCAAGACAAAAAAAAGTAAAAAAATATATACATATCCAGGGTCTGGCAAAAGTAATGCCTGCTTGAGTATGGTTGGCAGGGTAATAATATGAGTGTGATAATTTATAGTTTTAATTTGAATATTTCACCTAAAATGTCATATGGTGTGCTTGAGTGTGATATTGTTATGTTACAGAATTACATGCTTATGATTTTGTAGTAAAAGATTATATAACAAAAAAGGGGAATTATTTGTGCCAGACCCTGTATATGTATATCAATCAAGGAAAAAATCTCTCTATATATAATATATATATTATACATATATGTATTCATACATGCATTTATCCCTCTCCTCCTTTAAAATAACACAAATGATGCATCATCGGCCAAGTAGAGCACTTTGTGTCTTTTAAGGTCACTTTTTATGTAGATTATTCGGAAAATTACTGTTTTCCTCTCTTGTGTGACTTTCATGAAATCAACATTCAGCAAGCCTGACTCCCTAGCAAACAACGGAACATTCAGCTTACAAGTGAGAGAAGAGATGTCTCCAATGAGAGGGGCGGCAGAGAGTGGGAAAAGTGGCAACTTGGATACAAAGGAGCAAAGAATGGTGATTCATGAGGATGGTGGGAGAGCGAAGCCTGCCCCCATGCCTGCCACAGTACAGATCCTGCAACTGGCACTTACTTGGCAGATAATCCAGCAGGCCACTGGCCTTGGCAGCTTTACAGAGGCAACCTTTATATGAAGAGGAACTGTTCTTCAACAGTGTCTCCAATATGTTTGCCACAAAATTTCTTTTCTTCCCCCCAGGAAGAGGGGAAAATGCCTGGAAAAGCATATTTTATTTCTTCATTTGCCCCTTTATTCCTCCTTGCAAGGGCAACATTCATGGCTCATTGCAGAAAATTTCCTATATGAACAATGTGTTCATAGTCCTTAAGGACATGCAAATGGCATTTAATTTAAGACACAATAACAGTGGCTTTTATTAGTTCACTGCCTTTTCCTTTCAATTGAGGGCCATAAAATAACTGGTTCTCCCTAGCAACCTTTTGTGTATGGTCAATTTTGTTAGGTGGTCTCATTCCCAATGGGGCTGTCTCTAATTAAAATGTTGCTTTCTGTCTAAGTGGCCCTTCTTTCACTCACACACCACATCATCAAAGTGGCCGTGATGGTGCCCTTCTGTCTTCCACTTATGACGATCATTGCCTGTAATTTGTTACTTATTCTCAGCACTCATATCCTGGCAGTCAGAGGTGCCCACATGTAGATGTTGCCTCGTGTTTAAGGAAGAGAAAGCCCTTGTTTAAGAGAGTCACGGGGAGTTTTAAACTGTCACAATGAGAGGCATTATTTCAGTGGGAGAGAACAAACAGTGAAAATCTAACCTTGTTTTTTTCATCAGAGAAATACCAGGAACTGTGCCAATACTGGGGAAAAAGGTATATTTGAAAAGTATACATGCCTGTGCGTGCATAGTAGGCTACCAGCTGAGAATGGTCATCAGCCCATTCACAAATTTCAAGTTATAGATTCTTTGAGAATAATGTGCTATTGTGACTGTCAGTTCCAAGGCACTAATGGCTTTTTCCCTGGTAGCTGGCAACAGGCTTAGTGATGAATCACTTGTCTCTTTATATTTTCGCTCTTCTTATTTTGTTGGACATTATGACCATGACTGATGGCTGCATGCAACTGGTAAAGGCAAAAAAATAGCTGCTCTAGAGTGAAATAACAGGAAGAAAAAGTCAATATTATACTTCTGCCTTAGGTTTGAAGTGAAACTAGTCAGTTATACTTGCACAGGAGTAGGAATTAAGTTTCCTATTTTGTCCCTCAAATATTATTGTCTTTACTCAGGACAGTCAGATCATGTTGTACAGCAAAGAAAACTGTTTCTACTGAACTAGCAAATACTTAAGCTAGACTGAGTATGGCTCCATTTTGAAAAGGTGTTTTGAATTATAAAATATTTTATATATTATATTTATATGTCCAGTTTATATACATTTGTATAGCAAAATCTACTTTTTGGATTTATTATAATTTTAATTAATCAACCACTTATTAATCATTTATCTATAGTATTCTGTGCTAACCTAAGATGTGAGACAATAGCAACAATCCCATCTTGTTTTCTTGCCCCTATCACCTAGCACATATGAAGTGCTCAATAAATATTTCAATTCTTTAGTTAAAAAACTAAAGAATACAAAAAATGTATAATGTAATGTCTCACTATGTTTTGTATTTTTTATTTTAAAAATCAGCCAATTTTATACATTCCTATCAAAATATGAGGAAGGGGAAGAATAAAAAGAGAGAAAGAGGGAAAATTTACATTTTTGACCCAGAGGAGGAAAGAGGAAAGCGGGCTACGTAAGGGCAGGGGAGGTGTTTGAAGTCCATGTGTAAATAGAAGAGTGGTAGGAAGATTGAGGGGCCGGAAGTGACACTGCTATTGCGGTTGATTAAATTATTTGAATCAGAATGCTGGTATATGGAAAAATTGTTGGAAATCATGCTGGAAAAGACAGGTTAGGATCAGTTTGTCAAAGGCTTTGTGTAATAAACCAGAGGATTGAGATTCTATTTAGTCAAACAGGGAACCAGTAAGGCTTCTCAGCCAGTAAATACAATGATGGGTGAGTCAATGGCAAGACTTATCTGAGAGCAATGGGAAAGATTTCCTGCAGTTTAAAGACAGAAGAAAGGAGTCGAATTAGAACACTATTGTTATAGTCCAGAAAAGAGATAATAAGAGTATAAGGAATGTTGAAGGAAGGGCATTTGAAATTGGGAGAGTGAGGACTTGGAAGTTTTAAACATTTGTTAACAGGCCAGTGATGACACTGTCACCTGAAATATAAAACACCAAAACAAAGAACATGTTTGGATGAGAAGATAATGAATTTAGTCTTAATCATGTTAGGTTAGAGTCACCAACAGGTCATCTGTTAAGAAAGTTTTCCAATGCCATTGGAATTCCAGGGTTTAAGATCTTAGTGTTAGAACAGTGCAGGATGATGAGGAATACCAACCTGAGAAGCAGTGGGTGGATTAAGTGGATTGGAGGTGAAGGATGCTGGAAACAAGAGCAGGAAGATTTTTTAGGGATGAGTAGTCTAGGGGCAAAGGATGAGCCAGAAAAGAAGGCAGATAAGAGAGAATTTTGTACTTGTTTCCTAGCTCCTGGGATTTTCTTCCAGCAATTTATCCAGATCTATGGATGATGGCTATGCACAAAATGAAGTAATCATCTATGTTGTACTAAGTACAGTACTCTTGTGTCCACTCAGAAGACTCTTGTCCAGACTAGACACTTCAGTTCTTTCAAATGCTACCTTTACAGAGATGATGTCAAATCATTTTTCCCACTCCTATTCTCCCTCTAATTTATCAATGTTGCCTGAAAGTGTGATATCAGTATTGCATATAGAGGTAAGCTGATTAGCAAAGATTGGAGTGTGGCTGTTATTTCCAGTGATAGGTTTCCTTAGATCAGGACACTATCTTTCAATTAATCCAAAGACTGTTTTTTTTTGGGGGGGGGGCCTTTTTATGAAAAAATAAGACATTATTATGGAAGTAATTTATGTTCAATATAGAAAAATTAGGAAGTAGAGATGTTAAAAAATAAGAAGGAAAAAATAGTATAGAATTCCACATCCCACACCCCACATTCTACTTCTTAGACACAGAATGATCACTTTGCCATTTAACTCAGGCATTTCTCAGCTTCCATGTCCAGCAGCTTCATGACTTCCTAAGTCCATCTATAATGTTGAAGTCCTGGATACCCATGAATGAGTGGGGCCTAAGGTAGAAATACTGACCTGATAGCTCCCATGAGCACTGTAGGACCCATCACAACAAGTAGGCTTGCGGATGTATTGGCAAACAGTGAGCTACTGTCCCCAGTGTTAAGTATCTTGGTGGCAACTCCAACACCAGCAGTAGTGACTGTGTCAATGAGGAAAACATGTGGGTTGTCATCAATGGTCAGCAAGATATCACTAGTGGTGTCAAGTGCGGTATTTGGCAATAGCACACCTGCACTACCTGATGCTGCTAATCACTGGCTGGACTGCAGGAAAAGTAAGGCCTACACCTTATGCTGGGGCAATCACCCTTCCCATGGAAGGAGCCCATGGGAGACATCTGGTTGGTCCCACTTAAGCTGTCTTACGTGTGCCTGAGATTGAGGTCTAGAGGCCCAGGACTGCACTTGGGGGAAGTGAGGGCTCCCTTGGTCTTCAGGGACCTAGATGTCAGTGGTTGATACCCACTGCTACGGGGGCTGTTGTGATTATCTTGTTCATTGGTCTCTGTGTTATCCTCTTTGTTCTTTACCATCCCTTTCAGGTCCTCTTCTTAGACCTTCACCTCCATCTCCTTTGGACAAGGAAGTGGAGTGGTACTAGATGGTACAGCATCATAGCCTTGAATGAGGGAGAGAAAATCTGCACCCTGGAGGAAGGATATTGATGCTTCTCAAGAGTCAAAACACCATGGAATGATGAACAGAGAGTATAGGCTTCTTTGCAGGGTCCTTCTAGTTCACCAAAGGGAGGATGCCCAAGGGGAAGCATGTAATCTGGGGGAGAGGATACCGCCTCCTCTGCTGGACATAAAAGCCAGATGGTACCGGTGCAGGATCCCAGAGGAACAGCCTGTGACCAGGGGCCCATGACAGATGTTGGAGCAGCAGGGTGGTCCTAGTCAGCCAGGCCTTCCTCAGTGCTGATGGGGAAAACCACTGGGGGACAGACACCTGGCAAGGGACAGCAGCAGAATGACAAACAAAACTTACAAAGAAAATTGTCCATCTACAGCCAATTGTACACCAAAGAAATCAGGGAATAGAACAGAAACTGGGAGAGCTTCTCCTTCACTTCCTATTGCTCTGCGGCTCTAGCTGGCACTGAATTAACTATTAGCTAGAGGCTTCTGATGTGTCTGTGGAAATGTCAAAGGAGAAAGGTGCACAGAAGTCAAGTGCAAAGGAGGAGAGAGATCAAAGTGCAAGGTGGGGGGGCCTCAACAACTGGCCAACACTTTTATGACTTCCTAGCCATATGCTAGGGACCTCCAGCTGTAGGTAGTGGGTGTTCAGCTCTTGATGGCTTTCCATGACAGGTCTGTTTCAGACTGCCTGCCTGGCCACTGGCTTTGAGGGAGCCTGAGTCCCTGTTTGCAGTCCAGGAGGCCAGAGCCTGCTCAAAGCCACTGCTGGAGCCATGCAGATTCTGCCCTGATGTGACCCACCTTGTCTAGGGACCTCCCCAGCTTTTCTGTGAGGCCTGGAGTCAGGTGCACCTTCTCCATGACTGTGCTGGCTTCCAGCCTTACCAGCCACAAGTAAAAGTCTGAGGACTGGACAAGGAGCCCTGACCTGACTGGGTGCTACATCCTGTCATATCCCTTCCTGGTAAGACTGAGATTCTCTCTGCACATCTGAGCTCCAGTTCCATCATCATTTCCATTTTCAGACAAACTCTGTCACACCGGTGGAATGATAGTTACTATATAGGTTGAACCAACATCTTTTCAGGTTCAAATTCAGGGAAGGAAATGGTCTCCCAGCCTCAATCAGAAAGTCAATATTAGACAGTTTCATATATTGAAATCAGATAATTCCAGTATTGATCATTATCTTAGGAAAATGAAAGTTATTAATTAACATAGTTAGAATCACATGCCAACCACTAGAGCTGGAGATTGAGATGGCCCCAGAAGGAACGGGATCAGTCTTACCAAAAGAGTAAGAAATGGATGCTGAATATCTCAAACCCAACAAATATCTCTTAGAAGTACCACATGTCATTGTCCCATGGTACACTTGTCAGTCTATACCTGAAAAGATGTCCTTTATACATAAACCTGGAATTCTGAGACCACTTGTTACATATACATATTTATTTACAAAACATGAATTCATACTAGGTGTACTATGTTGTAAGCCTGTTTTTTTCTAATTATATTTTATTGATTATGCCATTACAGTTGTCCCATTTCTCCCCTATCATTCCCCTCCACCCTGCATACCCCCTCCCACCCACATCCCCCACTTTAGTTCATGTCCATGTGTCATAAGTTCTTTAGCTTCTACTTTTCCCACACTATTCTTGCCCTCCCCCTATCTATTTTCTACCCACTGTCTATGCTACTTATTCTCTGCACCTTTTCCCCCCTCTCCTCCTCCCACTCCCCTGTTGCTAACCTTCCATGTGATCTCCATTTCTGTGTTTCTGTTCCTGTTCTAGTTGTTTGCCTGTTTTTATCTTTATATTTCAATACTCTGTCATGTTCATCTTTTTAATGAATATATATAATTATATATAAATACCTTTTTATTTTTATAAGAATCTGTTGGAATGATTTTTATAATTTAGTCAACCATACCCTTTCCTTATTGTTGATTTTTTTTTAATTTTAAGTAATCATAAATATTCTTCAATAATTATTTGTGTAGCTAATAAGAAATGTACTTTCTTAAGGCTATTGATACATAGCAACAATATGTTGTAATTCTCTCTCTCTCTCTGTCTCTCTCTGTCTCTGTCTGTCTCTCTCATACACACACACATACTCATACACACACTTATATTACTCTGTTGGTTCATACTGAATTTGAGGTCACTATTGCTTCTATCACATATATAAATTACTGCTAAACTAGGTATTTTCATTTGAGTAAAAAAGCTATCAATAAGCTTTAATCTCTTAAGACTTCTTTCAAATTCTATTTCTGTATCATGTCATTTAATTACCCTATCCGGTGTGTGTTATCCACGAATTTCATAAACAGATCTCCAATATTTTTACCCAAGTCTCAGATAAAAATCTGAAACAGCACAAAACTAAGACAAGGTCTTGTTGCAGTCTACTAAAGTCTCCTTGCATGTTGATATCAAATTCCTAGAATTTTAGAATCTTTGAATTTTAGAATAAGAAATCAGCTCGGAGTTAAATAGCCCAAGTGCTTTTTTTCCCAACAAAAACAGATCCAGAAAAATTTAGTGATGTTTATAAGGTCACACAGTTAGAATGATAAAGATACTGTTGCTATTGTGCGTATTTAACTACACTATCATTTTCCTCCCTACTCTCCAATCATTTTATCCAAAATTATATCTTTGGAGGATTCATACACACTGAAATCAATAAGCTTTATGTCAAGGACATTTTCTTTTAACATATCAGAAGAAATAAAGTCAATGTGATATGACTAATTTTTTTAGCGAACTTTTGTTTTATTAATTCAAACCACATTTTCACACTGTGCTATAATTATAATGAAAGATCTTTGCTATATATATTCTCCTCCTAGGCTTACAGTAATGCTCCTTTGTGAACATTGGAAGCAAATTTAAGTTGGATGGGATCTTGGTGTCTAATACCTTTTCACCTGTTGAGGCAGAAAACTGTCATGAAGACATGAAATGACTTGCCCAAGAGTAATGTTAAGCCTTTGTCATCTGTGAACATAACATCATATTCCTGAGACTATTTCTCTTTCTTTTAAATTGGAATATGTATCTAAAGTTCTTTTTGTTGTGTTCAGAATTTTGGGCCTCATCTTCAATGAGGACCTTAATCTCATTGATACTATTCATACAAATCCATACCAATCCTTGATTTAGCCTTGGATATGTGCCCACATTCTATGTTTTGTTTTGTTTTTTTTTAGTCCCCTTTAGAAGTTTTTTTTAGTTGTCTCCCACTTTAAAGGTTCAGAGCATTTTAAAATGATTGCTTAACTAAGATTTTTTCCCTCCAGACCATTCCAAACTATCCCTTTTATAACAATATGTTTTGCCCTAAACTTTTAAAGTATCTTTTCATTCCCAAGCTCTACTATTACTTGGTAATTAATCACCCTTCTCACCAAGTCCTGTGCAGCACTCAACATCAACAAGTCCTCTACCCAACATCATTAATTTGCTCAATTTGGTCAATTTGTTCTTCGGTGATGATGAAAATTAGGTGGAAGGTCTTTCTTCCTCTGAGTGGACTCACTCTTGTTTGAAGGATTCTTTTCCATTTTTTGATGTTTCCCAGCAATGCTTAGAGTTGGGTGTGGAAATCTGTTTAAGTCAGTGATTCAGTATTACAAAGCCAGTGTGGCTGCTGACATAACCCACATTCTCTACCAACAGTCTTATTGGTAATAATGATGGTACATATACTTTTTTCTAGTTGTGTTCCTCCTGTCTAGCTCTTCTCACTGTTAGCCCAGGCAGGGAAAAGTGCATATTATCTCTTGAGCATCATGTAACACCACACCTGGGACCCACATCTGGAAACACTGACTACAACTCCAATGCCTGGGTAATAGCATGTTACTATTTTATGTGAGATCTATTGTCCTGCACCCCTTTTATCTTACTTCTCATGTTCTCTGTGTATAGGATGCAGAAATCTACTTATGTCTGATATGGTATATAAACATTATACTCAAAACTGGTTTCTCAGCATCTAGGTCCACAGTGTGGGATTCCAGAGCTGAAGCAGAAATAGTCTTGCATATATGTGTGTGAGTTTTGGTAAGGGTGTGGATCACATTCTCACCTACAGGCCCTTAGTCAAGAGAAATAAACAGGACATGTGCCTTCAGAGTTTCATTCTTTTTGACGCTAAGATGATTCTATGTAGTCTTAAGGAATTTGAGGGCCTTCATTGAGAGCTGAATAATATGATTCATTACATTTATGTTTCTAAACTGCAAGACGACTGGCTGGATTTCGTGGGACACAACAGGTCTTGAGGAGAAATTGGCTTTGGCTTCAGGCTATAATGAGCACAAGAACCGATTTGGTTAATGGGACAAAAATCCTGTAATAGAATTTCCGTCTTTCCCTCAGATCTATGATGTCTATGGATCATGGCCCATTCAAGTTTGGTGTAGCCTGGAAAACTCTTCTTCCTCTATATGCTTTTCTTTCATCTGGTTTTAACACTTATTAAAACTGTGCCTTTATTCTGGGACAGAAATGGGCGATGAAAGCCTGTAATAAAATTTAAAAAGGTAAGAAATCCCAATTGTCTCTTCCATCTCCTCTGTCTTCACCCCTTTAACAGAGTCAAGACTGAACTGATTGGTACTATTATTTACACCTTGGTGTGGCTGACTATCATAGACAAGCCCAGGCTTGCTGGGATACAGCCAGCTTAGTCCCAAGGGACTCTAGTGCTGAAGGAATGAATGTGGTAATGAATGTGGTAACTAAAATGCCAGACTGTGGATTTTAACAGTGCTGTCTCTAATCTTTTATAATTGCACAGATATAATAATTTATATAAGAAATAAATCAATTTGTAAACTACCATAGAACCGTCATTCAAACATTTTATAAAGGTTCCCTTCTATTCTGCTTTGTTAAGATTTAGTTCTAAATCAGGGATGGATATTGTATTTATTCAAATGATTTTTCTGAGTCTTGAGATAATTATATATTTTTTCTTTTTTTGGTTGGTAATGCAAGAAATAAATTGATGAGTATTTGAAGGTTAAATCAACCTTGATTTTTGGAATAAACTCCACTTGGTCACCATGTGTTATTATCCTTTTATTTTGCTACATTTGACTTCAATATTTTGCTAAGGATTTTTTATTTATGTTCATGGGAGATACTTGTCAGTGATTTCTTTTCTGTTTTATTTTTGACTAGTTTGGAATCAGAGTAATGCTGCTCCCATTTAGAAGAGCTAGGAAGTATTCACTCCTTATTTTCTAGAAAAATTTGTGTAAAATATTAATTCTTCCTTCAGTGTTTGTGCACTTTACCAGTAAAGCTTTCTGTGCCGGAAGTTTTCTTTGTGAAAAAGTTTGTAACTACCAACTCTATTTAATAGACATAGAGAGGCTATTGAGGACATCCAAACTTTGAGTGAGCTTAGTTTATGTCTTTCAAGTTGTCTACTTTATTCAAGTTGTTGAATTTATTGGCATGAATTTGTCCATAATGTTAACTTATTATTCTTTTAATATGTTTAGAGTCTGTAGTGATTTTGCATTTCTTATTCTTGGAGTTGGTATTCTGTACTATCTTGTTTCTTTCCCTTATAATTTTGGCTAGAGGTATATCAGTTTTAGTCATCTCAAAGATCAAGCTTTTAGGACTTTCAGTCGAGATGGTGGTGTAGGCAGATATGGCTTACTTCTTTGCACAACCACATCAAAATCACAACTAAAACATAGAACAAACATCACTCAGACCCATCAGGAATTGAGTTGAATGGAAGTCTGTCAACTATGAAATCTGACTCAATGGCATTCTGACAACTATGGAATTAAAGAAACCACATTCATCTAAAATGGTAGAAGGGGTGCAGATGTGGAATGGGCCACCACACCCATGTGTGGTGGATAAAAATTCGAGAGGGATATCTTGGAAGTGAGAACTCCCAGTCCCACACCAGAAGCCACAGTTCATGGTCTCAGTACCACGGATATAAGTCCACACAACTTTTGACTGCAAAAAACAGCAGGGGTTGAGTTGGTGGAAGAAAGTTCTGGAACCCCAGGCATTTCTCTTAAAGAAGCCACACACAGACTCACCTACTCAGACTCACTCTCTCTGAGCTCCAACACCAGGGTAGGAGTTTGAAAGGTACTGGCAACATACAGGGAGAAAGTGAAGTGTCTGGCATCAAGGTGAGCAGAGGCCATTGTCCCTTTTCTAAACCCTCCCCCCACAGAGCTGGCAAGCTGGTGTCATATCTGAGACTCCACCAACCTGCCTAACACTACATGACCCACCTTGAACGTCCCCAGAGACTCTGCCCCACCCAACTTATGGGCCTACCCAAGCTGCTTTTCCATATGAATGGCTGGTCTTGGCTCATGTTTCACAACTTCCTAAATCCTCTCAAAAAAGCAGCAGCTGGCTTCACTGAGCCCCAGGCCTGGCACTAGTAGCAGCCAGACTAGATTTACAGCTTGGCTTCACCTGGGAATCTCCAAGCCCAGCATAAGTAGCAGGAATCCCAGGTTGTTTTATAGCTCAGGAAGGGTGGCCTATGGCAAAACACAGGTGGGGGCTGATCTTGCTTTGAACCACTCAGGAAACCCCCAAGGCTGCACACCCAAAAGCATCTACAGATCACACCAGAGCACCACCATCCTGTCCCTGCACAGCTGATTCTCCACAGTGGGTAGAGGGTGGTGGCCGGTGGTCACAGCCAACCTTACAGCTGACTAGCCTGGGTAAATGTCTCCCATTGATCTGCCAACAGCAAACAAGGCTCCACTCCAAGAGGAGGATGTACTCAGCCAACATGAAGGGCACACATCAAGTACCCAGCTTGGGTGAGAGGGGAAGCTGTGCCACTGGACCCTACAAGACATCTACTACATTAGGTCACAGGACCAAGACACATAGTCAAAGCAGCTCCACTTTATACATAGAAACAAACACAGGGAGACTACCAAAATGAAGATATAAAGAAACATGGCCCAAATAAAAGAACAAATCAAACTCCAGAATAAGAGCTAAGTGATATGAAGTTAAGCAATCTATCAGATGCAGAGTTCAAAACACTGGTTATAAGGATGCTCAAGGAACTTAGTGAGGACCTCACCAGCATAAAAAAGTTCCAGTCAGAAATGAAAGAGACACTAATTGAAACAAAGAACAATTTACAGGGGTACAACAGTAGAGTGAATGAAGCAGAGAATCAAATCAATGATTTGGACCATAAGGAAGCAAAAACCAACTAATCAGAACAAGATGAAAAAAGAATCCAAAAGAATGAGGATACAATAAGCAGCCTCTGGGACATCTTTAAGAGGTCCAACATTTGCATCATAGGGATGCCAGAAGGAGAAGAGAAAGAGCAAGAAATTGGAAATCTATTTGAAAAAATAATGAAAGAAAACCTCCTTAATTTGATAAAGGAAATAGACATGCAAGTCCAGGCAGCACAGAGAGTTCCAAACAAGATGGATGCAAAGAAGCCCACACCAAGACCCATCATAGTTAAAATGCCAGGGGTTAAAGATAAGGAGAGAATCTTAAAATCAAAAAGAAAAAAGAAGTTAGTTACTGGACTTTCGACCAAGATGGAGGCATAGGTGGACATACTGTGCCTCCTCACACAACCAAAATTAAGGACAACAAAGATTTAGAAACAAGAAAACAACCAGAACTAACGGAAAATTGAAATGTTCAGAAGTCCGACAACCATTCATCCAGACTGGTAAGAGGGGTGGAGTCGAGGCAGGAAAAAGCGGAGGTTGGCAGGTCGGGTGTGCAGGAGCCCCAGGCATACAAGTGGCTAGTGGACCCTGGGTGCAGGGTGGCAACAGGCAGACCCAGTGAGGCTGCGCAAGGTGGCTGGCTGACCAGGTGGTCCCACATTCATGCGCAGATAATCTAGGTGAAAATGGGGAGCAAGACAGATCTTGCCACCCAGGGCCCCAGTGCCAGGAAATAAGACCTAAAAACACCAATTGAAAACACTTGTGGGTTTGAGGTGCCAGGAGAGACTCCCAGCCTCACAGGAGAGTTCGTTGGAGAGACCCACAGGGTCATAGAACATACACAAGCCCACCTACATGGAAATCAGCACCAGAAGGGCCCAATTTGCTTGGGGAAAGAGGCAGAAGGGACTGGAATCCAAGATAGAGCAGTGGGCACAATTGTTCCCTCTCCGACCCTGCCCCCACATGTAGTGTCACAACCCAGCGACTGGGCTGCCCGCCCTGGTGAATGCCTAAGGCCCCACCCCTCACTGCATAACAGCCAGGACCAGACCAAAAAAAACAAACAAAAACAAAAACAAAAAACCAAAAATGGCTCAAATGGGAGAACAGATCAAAGCCCCAGAGCCAATTCATCTAAGTGACCAAGAGATAGCCAACCTATCAGATGCACAGTTCAAAACACTGGTGATCAGGATGCTCACAGAATTGGTTGATTTTGGTTACAAATTAGATGAACAAATGAAGGCTATAACTAAGTGAAATGAAGGAAAACTCACAAGGAACCAATAGTGATGGGAGGAAAACTGGGACTCAAATCAATGGAGTGGACCAGAAGGAAGAACGAAACAACCAAACAGAAAAGAATGAAGAAACAAGAATTCAAAAAAAATGAGGAGAGGCTTAGGAACCTCCAGGACATCTTTAAACATCCCAACATCTGAATTATAGGGGTACAAGAAGGGCAAGAGGAAGAGCAACAAGTGGAAAAGTTATTTGAACAAATAATAAAGGAGAACTTCCCCAATCTGGCAAAGGAAATAGACTTCCAGGAAGTCCAGGAAGCTCAGAGAGTCCCAAAGAAGTTGGACCCAAGGAGAAACACACCAAGGCACACTGTAATTACATTAGCCAAGATTAAACTGAAGGAGAGAATTCTAGATGCAGCAAGGTATAAGGACACAGTCACCTACAAAGGAGTTCCCATCAGACTGTCAGCTGATTTCTCAAAAGAGACCTTACAGGCAAGAAGGGGCTGGAAAGAAGTGTTCCGACTCATGAAAGTCAAGGACTTCCATCCAAGATTGCTCTATCCAGCAAAACTTTCATTTAGAATGGAAGGGAAGATAAAGCGCTTCTCAAACAAGGTCTAGTTAAAGGAGTTCATCATCACCAAGCCCTTATTATATGAAATGTTAAAGGGACTTATCTAAGAAAAAGAAGATAAAAAACATGCATAGTAAAATGATAGCAAACTGACAATTATTAACAACGACACCTGAAATAAAAAGAAAAACAAACTAAGCAAACAAGTAGAACAGGAACAAAAACGTAGAAATGGAGATCACATGGAGGGTTAGCAACAGGGGAATGGTAGGGGAAGAGAGGGGGAAAAGGTACAGAGAATAAGTAGCATAGATGGTAGGTAGGAAATAGACAGGGGGAGGGCAAGAATAGTGTGGGAAATGCAGAAGCTAAAGAACTTATGACCCATGGACATTAACTAAAGGGGAGAATGTGGGTGGGAAGGGATATGCAGGGTGGAGGGGAATGAAGAGGGGGGAATGGGGCAACTGTAATAGCATAATCAATAAAATGTATTAAAAAACAAAAAGCAAACAAACGAAAGAAGTTGGTTACCTATGGGAGAATTCTTATAAGACAGTCAACTGATTTCTCAAAAGAAACTTTGCAGGCCTGAAGGGATTGGCAAGAAATACTTAAAGTCATCAAAAGCAGGGACCCACAGCAAAGATTGTTCTACCTAGCATAAATATTTAGAATTGAAGGGCCAATAAAGAGCTTCCCAGACAAGAAAAAACTAAAGGCGACATCATCACCAAACCATTATTATTTGAAATGCTAAAGGGACTAATTTAATAAAAAGGAGATCAAAACTATGAACAATAAAGCATTATGCTAAGCAAAATAAGCCAGCCGGTGAAAGACAAATACCATACAATCTCATCTTTAACAGGAATCTAATAATAAAAAAAAAAAAACAACAAGCAAGCAAAATATAACCAAAGATACTGAAATTGAGAACAGGCTGATAGTGACCAGAGAGGAGAGGGGAGGGAATTCCAGGGGAAGGGGGGGAAGGGTTTGCAGGAACTAGAATAAAGGACACACGGACAATAACAAGGTGGGGGTGGAGACAGGAGGCAGGAGGGGAGGGCTGGGGGGAGTGGGCTGGGATGGGGTAAAGGGCAGAAAACTGTACTTGAACAACAATTAAAATTTAAAAAGCTATGAACAATAAAATGGCAAAATAAAATACATATCTATCAATAATTGAATCTTAAAAACAAACTAAGCAAACGAAGAACAGAGACAGAATCATGGATACGGAGAAGGTTTTGATGGTTACCGTATGTGAAGGGGGTAGATGAGAATGGGTGAAGAGGTGAAGGGAGTAGGAATTACAAATAGATAGTTACAGAATAGCCATGGGGATGTAAAGTACACTATAGAAAATGGAGTAGCCAAAGATCTTATATGCATCATCCATGGATATGAACAATGGTGAGGGGATTGCCTGAAGGAGTCAGGAGGTGCTATGTGGAGGGGGGCAAATGAGGAAAAATCAAGATAACTGTAATAGCATAATCAATAAAATATAATTTAATTTTTGCTATTACAGTTGTCTCATTTTTTTCTTCCCTTCCCACTCTACCAGGTATCCCCATTCCCTCCAGCATCCCCTCCTTAGTTCATGTCCATGAACTAATACCTAATCTAATCCCTAATTCTAGCCAACTCACTTTTTCTTGGCATTTGCTTCATTTATTTTTAACAACACTTCTCATTTTGTTTTGCTTGTTGCTTTTTTATATGTCATTGATGCATTACAAAGCATTAGCACCACTATACTTAAAGTTTTGTAATAGTCATACCCCAATCTTAAGTGATAGTAACAACCTCCAAGTAAATTCTTAGGAAAAAAACTTAAAGTTTAAAAGGGTAGTATTACCAAAATTCAGTTATAACTAGAAAGTTACTGTGTACAATTACAAATTAATAGACACATGAAATGAGGATATGCTTTCATTTTGTAAATGCATAATTTCACCTAACTATATTTTTGCCAATTTTTCTAAGCTATAAGTTGTGTGAGCTTCAATATGTTTTAAGAGATGATACTTTTTATTGTCTATATATATTATATGTGAGAGTCGGTTTATCCAGTTAATTTTAAAAAACATACTCACCATTAGCTTGAACTAGAGATGAATACACAAACTTGAAATCTGAGTCCAGGAAGTGGAGGCTACATATAATTGCAAATATTTTGGTACAAAAGAGATGAAAAAATGAAAAGAGGTTGAGAAAGACAATATTAGAGCATGGTGGTAGGTGCCTCATAGTATGTCTAGAACAGAGAAGATGCTTCATAAATGTAAGTGGATTTATTAACTAAATGAATGAGAGAATAAATAAACGATCAATTTATGCATAAAGGAGGATGTTTTTTACCATCTGTTAACCCAGAAAATCTTTTGAGGGAGATTCAAAGAATATTTGGTCAGATGCCTTTCTTTCTTCCTTTTCCAAAATTACCTACTATCTGTCCCCATTTTTAATCCTGCTTACAACCAAAATTCTCAATTTCCAATTAGCAAACTCAATGTTAATTAGTAGTACCCTGTAACTGGTATGTGCACTTTTAAAGTAACTATATTTCACTGTCTGACAGAATGATATTCAGTGCAATAAAATTTGTTTTAAATCCTATAAATGGCGGAAATTATTATTTGATGACAAGGAGCAGAGATTGACTACCCCTCTCAAGCATTAGCTCACTTAAGATCTTCGGATTTAGGATCGCTTTCCTTGCTACATCCTGCACCTACTCTCTAAAGGCACTCAATTTCCTTTCTTCAAGTTCTTAGGACAGTAGTGCACCAAGGAAGTGGAAAAACTGTGTAGGCAGCAGTGGCTTTCCTGTACATCATTCTTATCATTCAGTTATCAAATCATACAGTAAGTCAGGACTGAACTAAATAAATCACAGAAGGACGCTCACAAGATTTAAGAACAAAGTAGGAAATGCCCTATGACTTAATTTAATCCTCTCACTTGATTTAATTCAATTCCAAAAGTACTATGTAGGGACACAGCTCTGAACGCTGTCAGCAACTCCAAACAAACGCAAGCTATGATTTCTATCCTCATTAGAGGATGGGACATTACAGTTTATTTTATGAGACAAGATATGTCTAACTTATCATGGTTTTTGAAAATTCAGAGTTCAGTACAGTTTCTTCATCAAAACTGCAGAAAAAGTGTCAAACAAAATAAAAGTTATGTCTTCTCTTCACTCTTACCACAGACAACACACACACACACATACACACACACACACACACACACACACATACCTTTGATGTGTTCTTCAAAAAATAAAAAGGAAACAAACATCAAATACTTGTGCAACTGTTTTATTTGGACAGTAAATAGGATGATTAGTAGAGAAAGTCAAAGTATCTGTGAGTTTTGTGTGCTTTGAGAGGAAAAACTTGGAGATATCAAGTATATCAATAAACTGTGATAATGGCTGTTAAACATGAAAGGTTGCTACAGACTGATCCAGAGGCTCTGTGCAGTGGGTGAGGTGTGCAGGAGGGAGGTCAGTTCAAATGTTGACCTGTGAATATATTATGATCTTTGGGACTCAAGGAAAGATAAATACCTCGGGAGGTATATTTAGACAAATAACACTAACCTTAACATCATAATTTTTAAGAAAAATTACTTTGTCTATAGAAAGAAGAGAAATCTATGGGGAAATGACTGGGTCCCAGACTTGAAACATATTTTTGAGTCAAAACTCTGGAACATATTCTAGAATGAGCCAATAGTACTGTTTGACCTGGTGCATTACTATAAGTTAAGTTTTGTTTTTAGAGATTGTTTGCTATCACATGAGGAGGAAATCCACTTGAGCTTTGACTGGAGCATATTGCAGAATTGAGAAGTGGCAACATTTGCTAGAAATATTTGGCAAGCTTGCCCCAAGAAGTTTTATGTTTTAAATATTGAACTCTTTTATCACTGTACATAGCCACTTCTGGAAGTATGGAGAAAGACAGGCAGTTCAGAGGTACATTCTTAACTCAAAATGAGGACAAAAATCACTCCAGATAGCTAGAGTCTGTAAATGCTACACTAGAAACTGGTGATTGTAACTGATTCCAAACTGTGTTGCAAAGAATTTTAGGGCTCTGGGAAAGTATCTTGGGTACTTACTGGGGGTAAAGAGTCTCAGTCCCTCTGATTTCACTCCAATTAAGAAGCTTTACCTTATTTATTTTGTATATGAAGATTCTGCAGAAGCTTTCATTTCAAAAAAAACATTTTTGGCCTTTCCTGTGATAAATCTGAGAATAAATTTGAGAACGAGACTGGAATCTCTGACAACTTAATCTTGGACTTCCAGACTCCAGAACTGTGACAAATAAATTTCTATTGTTTATAAGCGCCGTAGTCTATGGTATTTTGCTGTTGCAACTTAGACAGTGATACAGTTGACTGGCATTTTGACACAAGCTCATCACACACTGAAAACAAAACAGTTCACAGCAGTAAGCTGATCAGCAACCTGCACTTTGAATAGAACTAATGTAGGAAATCCTACAAAAACTACCACTGATCCTTGAGTTATCCACAGATCTAGATATTAAGACTTTGAGAAATGACCTTATCAGTGTTATTGAAGAGGGAAGACTTTCTTTTCCACAAATAATGTGATGGTAGAAGTTTTAGAAAAAAATATCAGGTCACAATTATAGAGGCGATGTATAATTTGATAAACATGCCTAGTATGAATCAGAGCCCACTTAGCTCACAAATACCTGGCAGCATAGGAGAGAGTATGACAACATGAAGAAGTTAAATTACTAGATATCACACAAGTTCTAGAGGCTCAGAGTTTAATTAGGAAACTATCTAAAGGGAGGCGGTATGGCATGACAGTTTTGTGTGAGAGTGTGGTGCTATACTGCCTGGGTTCAAAAACTAGTGGCCACACTCTCTGCTATGCAAACTCAGGTGATACATATAACCTCAGGCTCAGTTTGAGGCTCAGTTTCTTTAATTATAATCATACTCGTGGCTGTGAGGATAAAATAAAATATTTACTAGAGTACTCATCGTAAGGCATGCTCAATACTACAGTTATTCTTTTGTATCAAATTAAAGTACTTTCTACAGTACTTGATCTAACACTAAAATGAATCATAGATATTCTAAGTATTGTTGAATGAGCAGGAAGAAATGCATTCGATGGGAGAAAGAATTGCACAAAGCTTCAAAGTTTATGTCTTGTAAAGATACAAATTTATTAAAGGTGATGAATTCTGTACCTGGCTTTGGTAAGCCGAGTGCTGCAGAGAAGCAAACCATGTGTTTCAAACTCAGTGAATCCTGAAGATTACTGGAAATGCATGGATTCTTCCTTTGAAATTTTCTACTTGACTGTGGCTGGAACCGTATGGTAAAAATCATTCACTGGTCACTCATCTAAATCTACTCCTGGATGCTTTTCTACAGATTGCAATATCAGGAATATAATCTATTTATTTGTAGTAATTTCCTTTATCAGAAGGGATTCTTGCACGCTAGCAAAATAGCACTCACTGATAGAGACAGATGGTATACAATGTTATTTGAGAAAGGAGATTACACCATGGAAAAGTATCCTTAAACATAAATCCTATGACATCAGAGCAATGTTTGGTAACTCAGGGCAGATGCTCATTCAAGGGCTCAGCATGAAATGAATAAATGGTGAATCACAAAACAGAAAACTACCAACAACATTAACTAAAGTTTTCCTGGGCCCTTTGGGAAGAGTCTAATTGGAACCAACTGTAGGTACATTTGACAGGTGTTCTAAGGTCCTGACTGTCACACCTGCACCCACAGAGAGAAAAACCGGAGCCCTCTTTCCAACACAAAGGCCCTCACAAGACTAGGTCTGGTGAAGAAGGACTAATTCTCACAACGATCAGCATTTGGTGAAAGCAGTGGAAAAGCTGGGTGTCAGGGACATTGAATGACACAGAAACCTCACCTGGATCCAAGCCCCAGCCGCGTCCTGATGCTGGGAATGGGGCGGGCCCGTGCAGGTTGGAGAGGGTGTCATCATGTATCCAATTCTCTTCCTCACTACCATTTTACTGGGACGTACCCTGTGACCACCGTTCCTGAATGCCGTTGTGTACACTGTTTCCTCTAATAACTTGCCACTGTGGTCTTACAGATGGTGTTAAAAATGCACCACTTTGAAAGCGTGTGATCAGAAAGATTCACTCTATCACTTTATTCCAGACTCTGCCTACGTGTCACCTCTTCAAGGACTCCTGAGCCACCATCTTTAAATATCACACCTCCACCTCTTCATTCACTAACTCAAAGTCTTTCTCTGACTTTGCTTCCTCTTAAAATTGTGTCAATACTTTGTGTTTTTTCTGGTATATCTGTATAGCTCAAGTCAGCTCCTAAAAAGCACCACCTCTCCTAAACAAAGATCTGTGACTTCAAGATGCAATGCTTTTAATTATTGTATTTCTTCCTCAAATATATTTCTACGACTATTCCTCTACTCCATCCTTTTAGCAGATGTCTTACTATAAACGGTGTTCAGAGGGGGCTTGAAAACAAGACTGCTTGAGTTTCTGTGTCTAGCTCCATGCCTTCTCCTAGTGTTTAAGGTTTGTACCACCATTTACAAAAACAGCTGTTACACCCAGTTACATAATATTTAGAAGCATATGTCTTCTAAATCCAGTTCTACAGCTATTGTCAGAAGAAATGTGTGCAAGAGTCGGGCTGGGAGCTGACAGCTCTCCTCAGCTAAAATTGTCCAACTGACACATGCTGATGAGTCAGAGAGAGTATGGGCAGGGGCTCACATATCAATACCGAGGTTGCTGAAGTACTGTGCCTTCTGAGCATATTTTTGGCAGGTCTGATTCTCTAAAGAAACAGATTGGGCAACTATTTTGTTTAATTTGAGGGCCCTCAAAAGGCTAGCCTGAACACAAATTTTATACATATTTACTCTATCTGAAGTTCCTGCCCTAGTCACCTTCAAAGATACACATCTCCTAAATAAATAAAGGTATTCTTTTTTCTCTAAACACTAGAGTTACAAACTAGCTAGCTGACATATTAGCAGGGGTTAGTCATCTGATCGATATTTCATCACGTCTCTTCAATCAGGGGAGCTCAGGTATCTGACATCTGAATGAAGTGTGGCAGTTTATTATGAGAATTAAATAGGACATTGTATGCATAGCACTAGGCACTTAGAAGGTGCAGAAAAATAGTAGCTCTCATTTCAGATGGAGAAAAACACAGACAGAATAAGTCATTATTGGGTTTCCGAGGCAGGCTGACAGCTCCTTCTGTTACTGCTCCTCACACATTCCGGGTGACTGTTGTGGGAACGGGAAACATGGCTGCGCACTTGCTCCTGCAGTCCCAGGAACTCTCCAAGCAAAACCCGAGGTGGCTTTCTCTTCGTCGTTTCTGGTGCTAACACTACTCACACTAGATGTAAATGGTTAAAGTCAGGTCAGTCTTCAACAGGGAGAGGAAAACACAAAAATATCGGGTAACCCTTAGGAAGCAGGTGTGCAGAGTGAAAGCAATGCCAATTTCTTCCCCCTTCGGGGTAAGAAGCCTTCATTTCCCTTCTTTTTGACTCAGCCTCAGGTTCTTCAGTCACTGGGGCCCCGCCCGCTGACTCAGTAAACTCTGGATTTCCTCAACGCCAGCATTTCCTCAAACGCTTGCCAACCGAAGACTCCAATTTAATTTGAATTTCAGGAGGCTCCTCAATTTCTTCAATGCTTTTATTGTTTCTCATCATGCTTAAAAAGGTAGAATGTATTAAGCAAATACTTAAAGAATCTGTCAGGTGATTTCTGGGAAATCAGTAGGGGGGTTGATTTTTGGTTTGCCTTTGCAGGTGTGGAGTAACAGCAGTGATCTGTAGGTCTAACTTTTCTGGAACTATGACATTCATGCACAGATGACCCCCCTTATGTAGACTTTGTGACCAAAAGATTAACAAATATATGCTGTCCATAATTCTCTGATTAGAAACGGAAAAATAATTTCATATAGGGGACTGAAAGGGGTCTCATTTCATGAGAGACAAGATCCAGCTTCCTCTGGAAAATCACCAAAGTGAAATCCCTTCAGCAGACTTACTGGTTCTATGTGTTCTTTATAGTTTTGGCCAGGAGTTAGGAGACTAGGTTCTTTTCATCTCAAGCTCTTGCCTCTGGGCAATTACTCAGCCTCTGAGACATGCTTTCCTCATCTGTAATGTGAGTATAATACCAACATTAGCTACTTTACCAATTGTTATAAAAGTCAACTAAGATAATATATATGAACTTAAATTCAAGAAACATTATGGAACAAGGTGTGTCAGGTAACAAAATGGGCATGGAGCGTACAATAAATAAGGCATAGTCTCCTCCCTCAGATAGGGAATCAGACACATAAATAATGACTGATTATCATAGTACATAAATAAGTACTAAAATGCAGATACAACAGAGACCCATGTACCCATAAGGTTCAGACTGAGGAAGACTGGTTATCAAAAAAGAAAAAAGAATTTAAGTAAAATATCACAAGTGATATATATATATATATATATAACTTTAATTTAACCCAAATATATATAAATTTATTGGTCAATCTTTTAATATTCTATGTAATTCCGTTCACTATGAGTCTACTGATTGTAGTTCCAACTTCCCTTTCTTCCATAAACCATACCTAGAAGATATTTTGTGTAACTGCTAGAAATCACAATTTTATGAAAGTTGAATGGGAACTTAGAGACACTTGCAAACAGATAAGCTAGAAAGACACTTGTCAGATCCTGTCATATTTTTATGATTTTTTTCTTAATGTTTTATTATGGCCTAAAGCAACAGAAGTTTCTCTTAGAGTCTTGCCCACAAGTAACTTATTTTTCATTTTACTAATATTTTATTGGCTTACATATTATATAAGTAATGAAAGTATTAAATACCAATGGCATAAAGAAGTTTGGGAACAAATGATGCACCTCTTGGTAAGCCCCTAACTCACTGGCAGGGGCAGAAGAGGGCAGGCACACTGGCGGATGATCACCAGTCAGGAGTTTTGAGCCGTGGATAGCAGTCCATGTGTGTTTGGAGGGAGTTGGTGAATTCAGAACCTGCTTCAAGTTCATTAAGAAGAGGTTAGATAAAAGACCTCCGCCATATGTACAAAGTGCTTTGAAAGCACAGTGGAATTACTGCTTGGGTTTGGTTTGAGATAGATACCACAGCAACATGTCATTTACAGCCAGATCCTACAGAAGTTCAACAGGTTAAAATAACGAAATAAATGCTAAGGGGTTGGTGAAGGGCAGGAGGGCCTTCACAGTGTGGAACCAAAATGTGGAAACCAGAGAAAGATGAACTATGGAAAATTCATTTCAGCCACACTTTCTGTGTGCCCACTTGGGAAATATGGCCAAAGAATTGGGTGCCTGAGAAGTGAACCGATAAGTATGATTTAAACACTATGTTCAATTTGTCAATGCCTCTACACTACTCATGCTGGACACCAAAACGCTCTGAATATTGAGCTTTTCTCCTACAATCTTGCTAAAATTTCTGAACACGTTCATCTACCAAACCTCCTTTTATTGATGGTGAAAGAAAAGAAGCCAAGAACATCAATATAGGCACACTCCTGTAGAACCCAAGGGAACTTTACCTCCCTTAACTGAAAGGTTAGAGGCCCAACTGTTGCCAGGCCAAGTGCAAACCTTCACCAGTCATTCCGCTGAGAAATTAGGATTACAAAAAAGGTGTCACATCACACTTTGTAATGTTAGAAGGCTGAACTTTTGCCACCAAGCCTTCCTTTAGGGATCATTCATTACCCAACCAAAATCTTACTCCTGCACTAACATGGGCTCAAATGTCACCTATCCGCAGGCAGTGTTTCCTGACCACTACTCCACTGTCCCTCAGTCCGATAACATTGCCTGTCTCTTTGCCCTTCCATGGCATATTTATTGAGCATCTATGAGAGCAGTCAGTTCATTCTGCTCTGAGTCAAGGGCTAGTGGGTAAATATCTGTATCTGCTGGGGAACTGTGAACTTCCTGGACGCTGTATTTTTCCTTTCAAAGTTTTATTTCTCCCAATGGCATCTTCCATAGTACAGTCAGAATTGTCACAGTAAGTAATTGTTTCCTCAGCTGAAGAAGTGAAGACATGAATTAGAGGTCTTGATAGTTGAGAAGGGAAACACAGTTGTATTTATGAAACATGCTTCTGGCAAGGGTTGGGAAGGAAAAAGAATTTGGAGGAAGTCTAGTATTCAGGCACAAGGAGATCGGAGGTTAAAATAGGACCTTTGAGAAAAGGTCAGAAGAACTGGAGTGGTTTGGTATGGAAATGAGAGGATTTAGGGAAGTTAAAAGAGCTTTAATTATATACGTTAAATAGTTAAGCAAAGAAAGATTCCCAGCTGTTTTCTGGCTCTATTGAGGATGAAGCCCGGAGGAATACAATATAGTTTGTCTAATTTTCCTTCACATACTTCCTAACATCAGTCAGTGTCTTTGTCCACAATGTTCCTGTGTGACTCTGTAGAAACAAAGGGAACAATGCTACTTCACAGGCCATTAGGATTTTATTAGGCTGGTATGTGAAAATACGGATTGGTCAGTGTCTGGGCCATTGTCAGTACGTCTGAAATTCATTTAAACATTAGTTGGTGTTGACATTGCCTTTCAAGGGTCTTCTGAAGTGCCATTATCTAGTCTGCAGGTTCCCACCAGTCACTCAGAGGTGTGTGCTCTGTATAAATGTGTCTAGTGGCCGTGACTAGAATGGAGCTAGTGTGACCGTGCTCTATCCCAGTGACACATTATATTGGCTCTGGTCTAAATGAGGAAATGAGAAATCCAGGGAAGCATTGCACAGTTATCCGAGACTTGATAAAGGAACCCTGAGACCTTTCTCCTCCTATCGGAATGAGAAGGCTGGTCACTGTCACTCAAGACAGCGGGGAAGCATGTGGGATCACCCTTAATTAGCTGTTCAGTCCGCCTGCACTGGTAATCATGGAACTAACTGTTATGGAAAAATCATTTGCCACAATGTAAAAGTTATTTTTCACATAAGTATTAATTATATCTTTAAAAAGTGATAACTGCTCACAGTTTTGCTATTAAAATGGAGGAGGATCTAGGCTTATTTGTGGGGTTGCATTGTGTGTGTGTATGTGTGTGTGTGTGTGTGAACTGCATATTTATCTCCTGTCAGAGGACAAAGCTTCAAAGCTGCGAAAGAGATACACTGACCTGAGTTTGCTGGTTTTAAGAGAGAGATCTTTTGCATAAATACTTTTTCCTACCTTGGGGCTGTAGTAGGGAGGATAAGGAGAGGATTATTTCTTCTACTTCCGAAATAGGTTGACCCCACTTTTTCTTTGAGTAAGTGACTTGGATGTGCCAGTGTATTCATGATTTTCCACAACCTGAGTTGTTCTGAGACCCACAGCTATTTTTCAGTGGAATCAGACCCCAGTGGATGGCATTTTGCCCTTTTGCCTTTTTCCCAGAACTAAAGAAATACAAATCTGACCTGACTGTAGACATTAAGCACAAATATACTTCTTCAGTTCTTGTTTTCCACCCATGAGTGGATAATAACAGCAATAGCACATTATTCCTCCCCTCACTTAAGACTCACTTTAGCACATCATTTATTGTCTGGATGATTTACAGACCATTTCCGTTTCTCTGGTAATTATTCCCTTTGAGTGGAAGTAGCCTGATTTGTTTAGGAGCTCAACAATAATCAGAAACCAAATCAAAACAAACAAACAAACAAACAAAAACTTCAAGATACCCTAAACTGATTGAATTAAAAGAAAGGAGAATTGGCTGCATTTCCTTGACTCAATTTGAGTTTTCAAAATGATGAATGGTAGTCATGAATGTTTTAAGGTTCACTTTAATGTATATTTTATTAACTTTGAATGCATCACAATTTCTCTTTTATTTCAGCTTTTTAAAAATAGTAAAACTGAAACTGTCTTGCCAAGACTTAATGGGATATTAGTTCTCTCCTCACATATTCTGTCTGGTCTTGTGAGAGCAGCTCTTTGTGCCCAAGGACAACAGTATCTTTGCAGGGCTGAATCTTAGACACTAAAGACAGCCTCTCTTCAATGGGGTTACTAACAGGGAAAAAGAAAATTTCAGTGCATCATAGAAAAGACAATCTAATCCTCTTTGCTGGTACATCTGCTCTGGCAGTTTTGCTCTGCAAATCAAAAGCGTACCATTAATTAAAGTTCCTTTTCCTTTCATTTTTATTCAGCTTGTGAAATGTGACCAGTATTTACCAAAAAAAAAAAAAAAAAAAAGAGTTTCAAGCCATTTTAGTAACAAATATCCACAGAAGGGTACGCACTTTGATTTGTTGTCTGGTTTCCCTTACTGTTCTTCCTCATTTTTTTTTTTTTTAATTTTAAAAGAAGCCCTTCTCCCTTGGCAGAGTGCAATGCATTCAGAGAGCTTTACAAAACAAAGCTTTCAGCTCTGAGTCAGCAACAAACTCATCTTTGTTCATGTGGTTCTCTATTAAGAAAAGAAGGCCAATTTTATGCAGGTTTCTATGGCTGGCTTCACAAAAGCATCTCTCTGTGTGCAAGCTCTCTGGCAGGAACACGACTCTGAGATCATCGTTTTCAGTAATGACCAGCTGCAATGATCAGAGAAAGAAAATCATAAACTGGTTTATACAGTGATTTTCCTAAGGAGACTGAAATATAGATTCATTCACTGGGAGGCAGTTAATAAAGGCAGCTCATTGGTGGGGTCCACATGTGCAACCCAAAGGCTCCTCTACATGTTCCGTTATCTCCAAACACACTTTGGTTAGATGTTCACGTCATTTGTCTTGAAGAGGAAGTGAAGCTCATTTGTGTTTCTCTGGGTTTCCAAGAAATTCCAAGGAATCCTTATCCTTCATTTGATGGTGTTTTCATGTGTTTGGGATCACATTAAATTATAATCTCACAGTGTCCAGGTATCGAACATTCGTTTAGCAATATGGCTAGGGCACTGTTAAGATTTCCAGTTGGCCCATAGGGAAATAGCTTAAGACTTCTAGGACATATGGCAAACATTCAGGATGAACAAATAGTTTTATACTCCCAAAGCAAGCACTTTAAAAAGCATTAACAGAACCTATTTGTCATGAGATTTGACAAGATAGACCTCGGAGAGAGGGAACTGCACAGAGCGGAGTGTGCTAGTGTCATTTCCTTAAGAATGTTTGATAATAGGTTCATATATACTTTTGATTTAAAAGAAAAGTTTCAGATTAAGTACATTTGGGTGGGAAATGGTTCTAATAAAATAAAAATTCTTTTAATTCAGGAATTCTCAGAACCTTGCATATTCTAAGGCACACTGTCATTTTCTAAGAAAGATTTCTTTTTCTCCCGCAACCCCCAGAGGAACATCTGTTTGGATTAATATTCCAAAGACTGCACTTTTGGGGAAGTGCTGCCTTAAACCAATGGGATGACTCACAACTGAAGGCTTCAAAAGCTTAGGCTATCCTGGATGAACTTACAAGAGGAACTTCAGAATTTGATTTAATATGGGTTTATAAAATATTTATAGTCAGATGGTATCTGAAACTAGCTATTCAGAAATCAATTACAGTGTGAAATAAGAGAGTACTATACCATTCCCGTGGCCCCCTCCACCCCCCCAATGCTATCTTTTTACAGGTAGGGCCTTAAGGGATCTCTGTTAGGTTATGAGCACACTGGTTGGGTGATTCTCATTTCCAAGGCATTAAGGTGTAGAGAAAGAGCCATGACAGAATGCAAATGAGAAGCCTGGGCTGCTCAAGTACATGGAAACCTAGCAGATACCTTGTTGCTACTTCTCAATTCATGGCTAAAAATTAGAGATGCTAGAAAATATATATTTTTTCTTTTTTAAATATATTTTCCCATTATATGGGAGCTGCCAGTAAGGAACTTTGTTCATTCTACTTTTCAGTTATTTTCAACAAGAACTATTTATCAAGTGCTTGCTTCATACCAAGTGTATTGTGAATAAGACAGACATAGTCCCTGCTCTCCTGGAACCTACTAGCAAGAGGGGAGAAAGGAAAACTGCCAGGTTTTATAATTTCTAGTCATGTGTTAGTTTGTTCATTTTTCCAAAGGGACTGCTGTGCATTGAGAACTGAACGGGTGGGGAAAAATGACTGACATTTTGAAAGAGTAACATATTGGATCTGTTAATGGTGACTAGCACCAGATGTTAGACCTCAGTCCTTGAATTTGACTAAGAAAGAATTCAGACCTAGGACTCAAATACAAGAAAAAGTTTATTTATTGTGGAAACTCACAGAGGTAGAAGAATTCGGCAAGCTGGGCCATGTGGACTCAGGAAACAAGTTACAGAGGCAAATGAAGGGCCCTTCGAGCTTAAGACAAAGAAAGCAAAGGTATACACCTTGAGGGGCAAAAAAGGGGATGGATAGGCATGGGTGTGCTCCAGGGACAGTGAGAATGCACTGGGTTCTTCGTCTTAAGGGGTTTTATCTGTTTCTAAAAGCAGGGAATTTTAGGGGAGGTCCTGAGGGAGAATCTCAATAGAATATCAGCTTTTCCAGGAGTGTCCTTTCAGGGTCCTGGTTTCTACTGATTGGGCCATACTGTGGTAGGTGGTCATTAGTCATTAAAGCTTGCCATGATGTCAGCCATGGCATCATTTTTCTGGTTTTACTGCTTTCCTGGGCCTGGAGCTGAAATGCAGTTGAGGCCTAGACGTTATTCCAGTTTGACCAAAACATTGTCTCTATGGTTAACAGGCCTGAGTCTTTGTATCTAAGATTATTTAATGTAGGTCATACCTTATTGTCCTGAGGGCTTAATGCTTAAGGGAGTGGTCATGCAAGGGGGTCACATGTGGCTATACTCCAATATCCTTATTCCTTCTATAAGGGAGGTCTACTCTATGACTAGTAACATGCCATAGGAGGAAAGCTCAGGGGGGTGTCCAAACCACATGGCTAGTGATACAAAAGGTCAGGATGTCTAAACCACATGACCAGCAATATGCTAGGAGCAGAAAGATCACTCTGGGTGTGCAGTCCCACACTACAATATTTGTGTTCCAGTTTTGCCTACTGCTAGGCACCTGGGGCTTTCTTCCCTGGTGACTTCTGTACCTAGCCTGTTGTTTCAACTTTGTTCATTCTTGACTACCTGCCTACGGTATCAGCACCATCCTGAAACATCCCTGACCCAGGGAAGATAGTCTTGCAGACAGTAGGCCTGTACTTTTTTTGTTGCAAATATCTTACATTTACAATGACTGTACTTTGAGGCAGAAATTTATGATGGGTAAAGATGGGTCTTTTGAATCATTTGCCCAGAACTGAGCAACTGTTCCTATTTCTCAGTGACACAATGAATCAGTTCAGTGGAGATACAATCAGTGCACCAATTGCAAAAAAAAAAACAAAAAACAAAAACAAAAAAGATGGTTATGTCTACCCTGGAATCCCTGATACAAGTCTAAACTTATCTTGAATTGGAAAATAAATTCTCAAGGCACGTACTCAGTATTTGATATACTATAACACCTAAAGGATCTTCTTGTACTCTTGGAGCAAGTTGAGGCTTGGCTTACGTGTGTTTTTCTTATGAAAGAGGAAAAGATATGGCTGACTGTAAAACAAGGCAGTGATATGGAAGCTGTGATAAAAATCTTTCTAAGTTATAATACTTGAAAAGTCCTAATCTACATGAATTAAATGTAGTCACCTCATCAGCAATTGTATTACGTAATTGAGTTGTATAAACTTTAATAAATCAAAGAAATTATTTAGTATTAATCAATTCAGAACACAGTTCAGGAAAAAAATATGTATAATCTTGGCTTTTAGCTCCTGAGTGTATGTGTTTTAATGCATACTTCTTCATCTTTTTTGTAATGTTTTAGTAAGTTAACCAGTCATTTGTGTATGTTCTACAGCAGTTTTTAATGTTCTCTCTGCTCTGTTTCTGTGTATTTGTCTTTTTTTTTGAATCCAGATCAATCTAGCCACTTTGTTCATTTATTAAGTCAACAACTATTTATTAAGTGCCTACTGTTGACTAAGCACTAAGGATATTTTTAGATGATGCTAAGAAATACTTCTTGAAAAACCAGAGGCAACTTCATATCATCTGCAATAAATTATCAGAAAGGATTTGAAAACAATTATGTATTTCTTTATGTCTAGTATTTAGTTCAGCTTCCGCATTTTCTTTAGACTTTAAAGGACTGTGCCAAATATTGTAATATCTCAATTGTATGTAAGTATAGTCTGATTGAGTATTGAAAATATCATTCTAAATATTATAAAAACAGTATCATAAATATTATAACTATTATGACCTCAAATTTTATTTTATTTTTTTAAAGATTTTATTCATTTATTTTTAGAGGGGGAGAAGGGAAGGAGAAAGAGATGAAGAGAAACATCAATGTGTGGCTGCCTCTCAGGCACCTCCCATCAGGGACCTGGCCCGCAACCTAGGCATGCCCCTGACTGGGAATTGAACCAGTGACCCTTTGGTTCATAGGTTGGCACTCAATCCACTGAGCCACACCAGCCAGGGCTCAAATTTTAAATACACTATTATATTTCATAGTTTACTGTCATATACAATACATCTTATATTAAATTTATAACAATGACAATTGCAAAAATGACAAACACCATAGTCTCTAGTTTTTTTGTTTTTATTTTTATATATATTATGACATGTATTTTATGTGATGTTTTATATCAGGTAGAGATACTGTTTCCATTCTTTAATTTTTATGGCTTCATTCCACCCACATTATATATATATATATATATATATATATATATATATATATATATATATAAAGTGATAACAAGTGCATAAGGCACCAGTTCATGCAAATGGATTCTTCTTCCTCATTCACCAATCTCTGCATATCTCTGCAGAAACTACACTGTCAGTTGTTTGAAGGCCTTCAAATGGATCAAAAACATCATTATAAAAATGTCAAATTTGAGTGGGGGGGGGAGGAGGCAGCTCATACATAACATGTATGGGACCAGGGGCAAAAGCAGATGAAGGTCCATGTACAATATGTCTGAATATTTAAAAGTTATAAATCAAACTAACATATTTTATACTCAATAAAATGTTTCATCCTTCTTTAACCTTTATAACACCCAGGAAAACAAGTTTAAATGTAGAATTCTTGGACTCATGATTCCATGTTGGTGAATTAGGACTTCGCCCCTGGTCCATGGTCTGCACCCTTCTCTTTTTATCTTCAGCTCCACTATATATTTGGAAAGACTATACATAGGTATGGACATCTAGGAACATTATATCCAAGCTTCACTCTCACCCCTGCAAATAGCTGCCTCTTAGCTAATTCTTGGGTGTAGGGTATGCATACCTGCAGCAAGATATAGAGAGATGGATCATGTAGAAAAATAGATTAGAGCTCTAGAAAAAGGGTTGCAGACACCTGAGCAGATAATCCTTGGTCTCTGGAGAACCAGGGCATGTTTTATGTGCCTTGGAGACTCAGTGACTTGGAGATTCCGCATCTAGTGGTGGGTGCATGGGAGCAATTGGTAGTGCAGTTAGAGAGAGGCCAGAGTTAGAACCTCTAAAGCACATGTTCTAGCCTGACTGGGATGGCTCAGTTGGTTGGGCATTGTCCCACAAACCAAAAGGTCACCAGTTCTATTCTTGGTCAGGGCATGTGTCTGGGTGGTAGGTTTCATTCCCAGTCATGGCACATACAGAAGGCAGCCAATAAATGTTTCTCACATCAGTGTTTCTCTCCCTCTATTTCTCCCTTTATTCCCTTCTGTCTAAAATCAAAAATAAATTAAAGTACATGTTCTGGGCTGGGTTCTAAGGATGGCCCCAGCTGGCCTTGGAAGTCTTGGTGAATATTTGGCTTTTAATGTAAAAGAGGTGGGAATACATTGAAGTGTTTCAATTTACCTTTTAACATTTCACTCTGGCTGCTATGTGGATTGTAGGCTGGAGTATAGCAAGAGTAGAAAAAGGGAGCCCAGTTATAAGGCTACCGTAGAATTTTAGACAAGAGATGGTGTTCTTTATGGGTTCCTATTAACAGGCATGAGTTGTTGATGAACAAAATATCCTCATACTTTTAAAAGCTCTTTGAGACTGTAGAAAACAGATTTTTTTGGTGGGAGAACAAAGTGGGAACTGAAAGCTTCTACACCCACACAGCTTCACAGCTTACCATCTATATTACATGTCTATTGTTCTGCTATCTTCACTAACGTAATGTTGCTGTTCTACTATTTCCATCAGGATGACTTTATTATTTCAAGAAACTCTTGCACAAAAAGATAGAAGCTGCAAATAGCTTTACTGTGTGCTCCAGAAGCTAACAAAAATATTAAATGAACATCAGACTGCTCAACTTTTCTATAGATAGCATCAAACTACACTTACTCTTCAAGACACTTTAAAAGCTTCTTCTAAAAAAACATCATTTTGCCATGTTCATAAATTGTGACTTATTATATCATGATACTTACAATAAAGTTCTCTGCATCAAGTGTCTTAAAGTGAAATTTTGCAGTCTCAAAATTTCATAAATCTTCCCACTTTCCCCTCCTCACTTGGAAAGGCTACTAAACACTGCCAGAGTAGTGGTGTCCTTCATCTCAGGAGGAATAAATTCAGCTTTGTTTCATCAAAAGATTATTTTGGTGACATTTATAGTGCTTAAAACTTCACACTTCTTTGGCCCGAGACCGTCAATCTGGAAAGAGAGCAATTCCCTGAGACTTCCTGAGATCTCAACTCTAATGTGTTGGGTCAAAACTCCTATTTTTCTTTTTCTTCAGCTCCCCAAATAAGGACTTTATTTTGCCTTCTAGGAATAATAAGCAATTCAAAGGAACTCTTTGATTATCTAATCAGATTTTCAGACATTCTATTCTTGCTGAAAATCCACCTTAAAACTGCAATATTTTAACCACCAAGTCAGTTCAAAATGGTCCTATCTTGTTTCTAAAAAGATATGAGTTGATTTTTAGAGATGGTAGAGCAAACCCACAAGTGATACAGCAAAAGCATGCACAAAGGAGAGAACTTTGACCTCCAGCAACACCCAAAATCAAAGTCTTGCCCACACCCATGGAACCAAAGGGCCAGGATATAATGGAAAATTGAGCATCTGAACCTTTTCAGAAGTGAAGGGTCCTTGTCCAGGAATATCTGTTGCTAAAACCCCTTACCATAGCTGGCCAAGTTCCAAGATCATCTAATTAAAACTTTCTTTACTGCCCTGGCCAGGTATCTCAATTAGTTGGAACATTGTCCCAATAGGCCAAGATTGCAGACACATACAGGAATCAACCAATTAGTGTGTAAATAACTGGAACAACAAATTGATGTTTCTCTCTCTTTCAAATCAATAGATAATAAAGTAAAGAAAGAAAGAAAAAACTTGCCTTACCAGTGCTCCTGCATATACATTCCACCAAACTCCTTAAACACCCCTTAAAAACCTACTGTTCCCTGGATCAGAGAGGCAGAGTTGGGCTGTCTCCTGGGGATGAGAAAGTAGCCATACACTAAACCTGAAAGCTCAGGGGAGGCCCACATGGTGGCCTTTGAACTCAGAGACAGAAAGAAACCACCTAGTAAGTCAGGATAGTGAGAAGCCAGGAAAATTACTGGGCAAGTCAAATGTCTTAAACAAAGACAAAGAGCTTGAGCAACTTATGACCAGCTGGTGAATCACAAGACCGAGATCTAACTTAGGACATGAGAACAAATGGTTTATACTTCTACTCCAGGGGTGTCAAACTCATTTTCAACAGAGGCCACACCAGCCTTGAGGTTGCCTTCAAAGGGCCGAATGTGATTTTAGGACTGTATAAATATAACTACTCCTCAACAGTTAAGCAAGAGCTCGGTGCTGCCTCTCGGTAGAAACAAGATGCTGAGCAGGATAAAACAAGGTGGAGGGACGGATTCGGCCCGTGGGCCTTGTGTTTGCCACTTGTGGTCCACTCTCTAAGCAGAGAATATGTAACTTAAATCACTCTTCCCTGGGAACTTCCTTTGATACTTGTTCTTGCAGTTTCAAGATACCACAGGTGTGGGGGGAAGGGAGGAATGCTAATACAATGAAGAGATAGCACCTAAAAAAAGGTTCAAGCTTGGGAAGACACTACATGACTCCTCTTTCAGTTCCCCCTCCCTTTACTCCCAAGAGAAACAGCATATTAGTGCCCCATAGTCATAGAAACTCATGCCAAAATGGAAGAGCATACTACCACTCTCACACCTCAATAAAAAGCCTGAACACTCACATGCAGGTGTGACTCTCTGATTCTGATTCCTAGAGTTTGTACCCTCCACCTGTAATCAGGCATCACGGGGTCCAGCTGTTTGTCGCCATGTATGTGCATAACACAAAGATTTGTGGGGAAGGAAACAGGATTTTATTAATATGGTTCCCATTTTGGGGGGGCTGGGAGCATTCCTGCTCCAAGCCAACCAAACTGACCTCTCCCACAAAGCATAGAAAATCAGCTGCCCTCAGGAAGACTGAAGTCCAAATCCATGTCCAGAAATCCCCCATGATGGCTTCTCTGTGGCCCAAAGTTGTTTCTTGAATGGGCCTCTGTCTCTGCAGCTCCAGGTGCCAGAGTTGCCATCACCTTGCAGCAACTCTCAGGGTCTCTCTCAGGGTCTGGTGTGTGCTGCCATATCACTCCAGATGGTCATGCAGGGAAGCTCCATTCATGGGGAACTTCCCAACTCATGCCTCTGTGCATTGCTCTCAGCCTCTGTGTAGTGTCAGGGCAAGAGAGTGGAAGCAGACCAGGACCCCTGTGCCATGCTACACAGGGTCATAGGGTCTCAAGGGCTGGAGCCTGGTGAGGGATGCATCCCAGGATGAGACCCTGCCTCTGGGGACTGGCTTTCAACCATGCAGGGCCTAAGCCCTTAGTGGTCCTGGCGTCTGCCGTCCATGTGGGACAAAGAAAGAGCAAAAAGTGCCAAAAAGGCCAAGCATCCAAGAGGCCAACAGAGCAAGAGCCAAGAGCATGAGCTCCTGCTCACCTTATGTTTAAAGTCCTCTTCCACAATCCAATGTGCTTGGGAAGCCAGTGGGAGTGTCCAGCTTTTCAACCAATGAGGGCCAGTGTCAGCCATATTTGCCTTTGTTCCTCTTCCAGCTGCCCTGTTTAGTGAGGACATAAAGTCTTGGACCTCCATACTCCATAAACTCCCTTCTGCTTAATCATGAGCAGCTTGGCTGCCTCCAGCAATCTCCCTCCTCCCGTGGCCCCTCCCTTCATAGGGAGGGCAAGCCACTTTTAATCTTCAGTTCTGCCTTAGGGTTTTCTCCCCAACCCTTGCCTTCTCTCAGTGGCTTGACCCCATGCAGAGCTGAAATAAATCTTATTTTCATTATCAGCATCCCTCACCTCAATTCTTTTATTTCAGAAGACAAGAACCCAAATTGGTTCTGGGTTCAGTTTGGTAACAATAGGATGGTCTGTGATAAAACTTTTTAACTAAAAGCAAATCATGGCAGGTAGTTATGTCCTAGGTCACTATCTTCCTTGACAAATGTCAGTCTTTACCTTAATTAAGTCTGTCTATTATATTTTTCATCTAAGATATCTTTGGTATATCAAGGTCACTTCCCTTTCTCGAGACCCCTCCAGGCATAATCACTGCACAAGGGCAGAGTCCACAAATTCTTTCATTGTTCCTGATATCATATGTATTATTATTATTATTATTATTATTAATTTTTCACCTGTGGATATACTTATAGATTCTGGAGAGAGAGGAAGGGAGAGAGAGAGAAACACGGATGTGAAAGAGAAACATGAATAGAGGTTGTCTCTTGTTCTCTCCCTGAGAAGGTTTCAACCTGCCACCTACGTAACATGCCCTGATCAAGGTTGTACACCACAACCTTTTGGTGTACAGGATAACGCTCCAACCAACTAAGCCACCTGGTCAGGGTTATCATGTTGATTGTTGACTGTTAACTATCCCAAACCCACAAATGTAAAAGATGTATGTGTCTACCTGTTTTACTTTTTATCCGATCCCAGAGATTGCCCCACTTTTCTTTCTCATGCTTCCCTAATCGATGACCAATGAATGTCTCATAATCCCATTGCAGCTTGACCTTTGATTCTGATGTAGATGGGGCCTTCTCCACTGCAGCAAGGTGTCCAAGAATTTGACTTAATTCTGAAAGTATCTACACAGACACTAGTTTAAGAGTCAGTTCCACAAAAGTGCCCTCTACTCCAGGTGGCAATGAGATGCCCAGGATTTTTGGTTGATTATCTAGCTACAAATGGCAGGTTGCAACAGAAACCAGAGAGAAATTGAGTCTGGGGCTTGTGCTGCCATCCAGCCAAAAAAAGCAGAGACAGGGGTTGGATGATAATTTCACTTTTATTAATATCAGAGTCTAACGGTGTGAGATGGTGGTAAAACTGCCATTTTCTGGAGCATTTTCTCATTCTGTTGAGATTTTGCTTTCTGGCAGTGGTCAGTTTGGCTCAAATAAATGCTTACAGGCATGGATCCCATTTCCTTGTTTGACTGCCTCTTGAAAATACACTCTTTCTTTATTGCATGCTTGATGTTTTAGTGACTGGTCTTACTGTGTGCTAGGCATTCAGACTGTGGTTTTGATTAAATATTGTGATTTATAAGAAATACAGCTGGTCATTCAGATGACCAAATACATATTTCTCATACACACACACATGCACATATACATATATACACACATATATACATACACACACACACACACACACACACACACACACACACACACACACACACATATTTGGTCTTTCTTCTGTGGTTCCTGGTTCATAGCTCCCTAAATCCTTGAAATTTCCTGAGCAATAAGAGCAATGAGAGTATCTTTTATTATAATATTTGGTCTCTTGTCCTCAGTTCCTGAAAACACTTCAGAAATAGAAAGGTGAAATGGAAGATTTGTTATTCATAACAAAACCCCTTTCTACCACAACTAGGTTTATATTAATGAAAGCACCTAAGAATGGGAGCTGGTTTCCAGGGGAATCAACCAAGAATAGAGGGTGGAAAATTTTAGTCCTGCCTCCCTGATTTCCAGGGAGAAAAGAAAGATTAGAGGTTGAGTCAAGCACCCATGGCCATTAATTTAATCAATCAGGCCCAGGTGATAAAGTCTTCATAAAACCTCGAAAGGAGGAGGTTCAGAGAGCTTCCAGATTGGGGAACCAGAACTCTTCCAAGTGCTGCAGTGCTGGGCCACAAAATCCATGAGGACAGAAGCTCCTTTGTTTAGGACCTCACCCTATGAATCTCTTCACCTGGCTGTTGATTCATATACTTTAATATCCTTTGTAATAAATCAGTGATCTAGTGAATAAATGGGCTTCCTGAGTTCTGTGAACTGCTCTAGCAGATTAATGAAACCCAAGGAAGGTACATGGGAACCTCTGATTTATAGCCAGTTCCTCAGAAGTGTGGACAGCTTCTTTGGCTAGCCATCGGCACACTGAGTTGGGGAAGGTCATTGTGAGACAGGATAGTAAGGAGCTAGGAATTTCCTTGGCAAGTGAAATGGGGGAAACTGAGACCATAAAATTGTTGCTGGAGAAACCCTAGTTCTTCTTGCCAATGCAGTAAAGAATTATAGGTTAGCAGGCCTATTATCATGCACAAAAAGTTTATTAGTGCTAAGTTCTAGTGGGAGATCAAAAACAAGGGTGGCTAGAGCAAGGGTGGCTAAAGTAAGGTGGCCAGAGTCCTCCTGGCCAGAGGCTGGTTGGCCAGGGCCCCTGCTCCTCCTTCCCTCCCGCATGCCTGCCCCACCATGTGACAAGGCCAAGAGAAGAGAGTGAGTCCTTTGTTCCAAGGACTTATACAGTCGCTGGGATGGGGATGAGGGAGTTACACATTGATTGATGGGTAAAAGTGGTGTCAACTTCCCCCAAGGAGATGTGACTACCCAAATGAAGGTATAGGTGGATGTCTGTTAGCCTGAATCCTTATCTTGCTCCACAGTCTATTTGTTCATTTTGTGTATGTGACAGGGGGCAGGCAATTCACTAAAGTTGTTTTGTAGGCTTTTTCCCTGGGCGCTGTAGATCCCTCCTCTTCCCCCTTTCAGGCCTTAAAACAGGTATAACATTGGTGCTCTCTTCCCTTTTTGTAAGTGGCCTTGAGCCAGAAATAAAGGAAATTCTTTTTCTTTTCCCTCACATTCTTCTTGCTTTACCTGACATATGTAATGACTGTCTAACCTCTCTTTCCTTACTGTTCATGTTCTGAATAGGTTTATTAGAAATTCCTTTAGAAAATTTAGACTTAGTTAATGAGTCATATTTTAAGACCATACTGAGAAAATACAAGTTAAGTTTTCCTTTAATGCCCTTTGCCTAGGCAAAATCTGCCTAGATGGCAGACTCCTTGCAGTTGGTTAATAGAACTACAGAGTAGCTGAATATAAAAAGTAGCAACAAGAAGCACAAATGGTAGCTACAAAATAGACAGGGGGGTTTAAGAATAGTATTGAAATGGAAAAGCCAAACAACTTATATGTACAATCCATGGACATGAACTAAGGTGGGGGAATGCTGGTGGGAGGGGGTGCAGGGTGGAGAAGAATAAAGGGGAGAAAAAATGGGACAACTGTAATAGCATAACCAATACAATATATTTAAAAATAAAATAAATAAAAAGTAGCATAAATCTTAACAGTAGATATGGTTTGGGATTGTTCGTAACTTTGTAATACTTTGGAAGGAAGGTTCTTGATTTCAAAGGAAACCCCAATAAATAGTGGTCAGCATATTATATGTGACTATTGTAAAGAAGACACTTATTTAAAATTGGATAAAAGAAATGCCCTGACTGTTCATTATGTCAGATAGGCAGAATAACAAAGCTCCTAAACCACAAGATACACCAAGAGCGTAAATCTTTGGAAAATTTTGAAGAGTCTGTTACAAAACATCAACTATTGGTTTCAGAGTTAGATTATAAGTATAATGTAAATTGTATAAAGATAACTTTTGATGTCCTTCAGACGTCTGTCTCATAGCACCAGAGGACCTCAAATGGAATCTTGCAAAAATTTTATAGGAAATTACCAACCAGAACAAGAAGAAATAGGCTACTATATGTAATCCACATAGATGAGTCAAGGGTACTAAAATTGCTGAGGGCATGTCTGATTCACCTATCATCTGTCACCAGCATAATTTTAGTAAAACTGTAAAAGTGGGTCATGGACTCATGGACAAGTGTCAAAGCCTCAGGATGCCTTGATACACTTCCAAATGGATGGCATAATACTATCCCCATTTTTTTTAGGTTGACATAAACAGAACTGGACATATTTAATGTATGGAATGTGATCAGTTTGGAGATAAGTAAACACCCATGAAACCATCACCATAATCTATGTCATATACCTACCCATCACTTCCCAAAATTTCCTCCCACACCATTTATTTATTTGGTTTGCAAATATTTTTTTTCCCATTCTGAATATTGCCTTTTCACATTGCTGATTGTTTCCTTTGCTTAGAAAGAAGCTTTTTAGTTGGATGTAACAGCTCAATGTCAAGAAGCTTTTTTTCTTATTTTTTTGTCTAGGAGTTTTATAGTTTTAGGTCTTATGTCTAAGTATTTTTTTAAATTTAATTGAATTTATTGGGATAACATTGGTTAATAAAATTATGCAATTCTCAAGTGTACAACTCTATAATACATTATGTGTATATCACATCATGTGTTCACCCCCCAAAGTCAAGTATCCTTCTATCACAATTTACCTCCCCTTTACCCTCTTCTACATTCCCTCACCCCCTCTCCTGTCAATCACTGTACTATTATCTGTGTCTATTTTTTCTTAACCCCATTACATTTTTCGCTCAGCTTCCTAACCCCCTCCCCTCTAGTGGTCAGTCTGTTCTCTGTATCTGTGTGTCTGTTTCTATTTTATTCATTAGTTTATTTTGTTCATTAGATTCTACATAGAAATGAAGTCATATGATATTTGTCTTTCTCTGACTAGCTTATTTCACTTAGCATGATACTCTCCAGGTCTATCCATGCTATCACAAAGGGTAAAGTTCCTTCTTTTTTATGGCCAAGTAGTATCCCATTGTACAAATGTACCACATTGTTTTAATCTACTCATCTACTGATGGACCCTTGGACTACTTCCAAATCTTGGCTATTGTAAATTATGCTACAATGAACATAGGGATGCATATATTCTTCTGAAATAGTGTTTCAGGGCTTTTTAAATATATTTCCACATGTGTAATCTCTGGGTCATGTATAATTCATTGAGTTAACTTTTGTGCTTGATGTAAAATAAAGGTCCAATTTTATTGTCTTTTTGCATGTGGAAATATATTTTTTCAACATTATTTATTAAAGAGAATATCCTTCCTGCTGTGCATTCTTGGCACTTTCATCAAAAATTAGTTGAATATATATGTGTGGGTTTATTCCTAGGCTCTCTATTGTGTTCCTTTGGCCCAATAGATTTTTAACATACTCTGGTCACTGCCTATTTCTGGGATTTTTGAAGCATTTTCATGCTGGAGATCTAGGAGCTAACAATGACCAAAAAAAATCACTTAATTTCATATTTTTAATCTAGGAAATTCTAATCTTTCTGTCCAGTAGAGAGAGTACCAATTTTATTGAGTCTGTTGTTAAAAAGCTTTGTGTAGTTCTGCCACTTAGAAACCTCACTGTTCTTATTGCTCCCAATCTCTAGGAGAGGTAGAGAGAACAAACAGAACTGTAGAATTCAAATCAGCAAAACTATCAGAGAATCTCAAATTTCTAAGACTTAATCTATTGCCCTTGAGACCAACTCCTGGGATTCATTGACTCTCACTTTATCTTAAATGTTGACCCATATATTTACAAGTAACACTTTCAACCCTGGACTCTACCTACTAAAAACAGATATGGTTGAATATTGCAAGAAATTTAGGGAATACATCCAGTATTATTTTCAAGAGGTTTGTGCTGCCTTTATTCATGTTCTTTTTAAATAACCTTTGAATGACCTAAAACCTAACACCAGTTCTAGAAAGAGCCCATCAGGTACTGTTCATAACAAGAACAATGGTAAAATTTTTAGCAGTTGATCCTTGGATTCATGTCTCTCAAATAAAGAGGCACAAGATATTTTTGAATTACAGAAAGATAGTCCTTAGCAGAGATCTCAAGGTAATCCTTTGGATCTCTCCAGATCAGGCAATATTCTGAAACAGATAGTTTCAATGCAAGATGTTCAGACTGAGTAGATGACATGGTGTATAAATAGCTTCCACTCAGGATCCACAGAATAAGACTGTAGATTGCAATACTTTAGCCTGTGATATTTTGTTCTTTATTTTTTAGACATTTTGTTTCTTCTTTTGCTGTATTAAGGTTACCTTTACTATGTTATTTTAAGAACCCTATTCCTAAATTTTAATGTTTGCATGCTTAGTCACTCCATTTTATGAGTCCCATAAAAGCCTGCAATTTACTAGTAAACTACAGCTGTGGAAAGTACATGTTGCAATAGGAGCCACCCAGCTTACTTTAGTACCAGTTCCTTATAATAAATCCACTTGTTTCCTAGATTGTTAGCTGACATTGTAGGTAGAAAAACCCATAACAGACCAGACAGTAAGAAATCTGAAACCCCATACCACAATGTACTTAGAAAAGGAGGTTCCTGTCTTTACTAAAACATTAAGTGATCTTCTGTTGGGCTCCACTTTTGAAACTGAGCTTACACAAAAATAAAACTGAGAAGAGGACCAGGGTACAGATGGTATATACTAGAGGGCCAACTAACTTTCAGAGACCTCAGAAAGACACTATTTTTCTTTTGCCTTAGATCTACTTAAGGGTCTTGACAGTGAAAATTTCATTGCCTGGTATTGGACCATTCTTGACAAGCAGTGCCAAGCTTAACACTATTTGACAATCCACCAAGATAGATTATCCAAAAACAGATCAGTGACTGTCTTCCAATGAGTGATATTGGATTTGCATACAATGTACTACTGATTTCTCCCTGCCAGTTAGACAGGGACTTGTTATATCGGTAGTCTGATTCCTATCTTCAGGATAGTCTTGGCATCAAACACCGGGACCATTTTAGCCCACCCGTTTTTCCTCTTAGAAAATGTTTTCCATGTGCTTTAAAACAGGCCCCGAGAGTAGGAAAAATCCTACCTGCCATGGTTGACAGACTAACATAAGAGAAAGTGCCACCAAGATAAGTGTCAATTGAGAAATGCATCAAATTCCAAAGGTCTCTGTTCAGAATAAAGCTTCTTTAAATATGATATTGACCTCTTAGAAGGGAATATCTGCTTTCTGAGGGTATGACTATTGTGCTTACATTCCATTTTTTTAGTTAAAGTTATTGGGGTGACATCATTTAGAAGATCATATAAGTTTCAAGTGTACATTCCTTTGATATGCATTGCATGTCCACCAGCCAAAGTCAAATCTTCTCCCATCACCATATATTTGGCCCCCTTTACTACCTTTTCAATGCCCCTTCCCTATGGTAACCAACATACTGTTGTCTGTGTCTATGCATTTCAGTTTTAGATCCCACATATAAGAGAAATTATATGTTTCTTAGGTTTTTCTAACTAACTTATTTGATTTACCATTTCATTCTCAAAGTCCATCCATGTTGTCACAAATGGCAGTATTTAATCTTTTCTTATGGCTGAGTAGTATCCATTGCATATGTGTATATACATCTTCTTTGTACATCTTTTTAATCCAATTTTTTATCAACAGACACTGGTGGTCTCCATGTCTTGGCTGCTATGAATAATCCTGCAATAAACTTAAGGGTGCATACTGAATTTTTCAGATAGTAAGATGCACTGGACCATAAGATGCACCTAGGTTTTAGAGGAGGAAAATAGGGAAAAATTTTTTGAAGCAAAAATTGTAGTAAAATATTTAATAACATAAATAACATAGGCTGCTGCCCCCCACCCCAGTGAGCCAGGTAAGCTACATTTGGATTATAAGACTCACCCCCCTTTCCTCCCAAATTTGGGGGGAATGTGTCTTATAGTCTGAAAAATATGGCATATGTTTACCAATAAATGTTTTTGAGATTTTTTGGCAGATACCCAGAAGAGGGTTTGCTAAGTCATATGGTATATATATTCTTAATTTTTTGAGGACCTTCCATACTGTTTTCCATAGTGGCAGTACCAGTTTACATTCCCACCAGCAGTGAATAAGGGTTCCTTTATTTCCACAACCTTTTCAACACTCATTATGACCTGTCTTGTTGATAATAGGCAAAGAGATGTGAGATGAAGCAATCAGAGCAATCAGACAGGAGAAAGAAATAATAGGCATCCAAACTGAGAAGAAAAAAGTAAAAGTGTTACTTTATACAGATGACAATTCTGTATATAGAAAACCCTAAAGACTCCACCAAAAATCTATTAAAAACAATAATCAAATACAGTAAAGTTGCAGGGTGCAAAATCAATGTACAAAAATCTATTGCTTTCCTATATGCTAATAAAAATGAAACTTCAGAGAACAAAATTTAAAAATTCCTTTTACAATTGCCACCAAAAGAATAAAATACCCAGCAATAAAATTAACAAAAGATGTGAAGGACCTATATACTGAAAACTATAAAGCATTATTAAAAGACATTGAAAAAGACACAATGAAATGGATATATTCTGTGTTCATGGATGGGAAAGAGCAACATAGTTAAGACCATATTATGCAAAGCAATGTAAGGTTTAATGCAGACTCCTGGCCAAGATGGGGGCATAAGTAGATACGCTTTGCATCCTCACACAACCAAAAGAAGGACAACAGCAAATTTAAAAACCAAAAATAACCAGAACTGCCAAAGAATAGAACTGTATGGAATTCCAACAACCAAGGAGTTAAAGAAGAAACATTCATCCAGACTGGTAGGAGGGGATGAGACCAGCAGCCAAGGTGGAGAAGACTTGTGGCAAGATGGTGGCTGCCCAAGCAGGTGGTCCCACATTTGCATGTGGATAAGCCAGGAGGAACAACTGGGGAGCCAGACAGACCTCACAACCCAGGGTTTCAGTTCTGGTACATAAAGCCTCAAAACTTCTGACTGAAAAAATCTGTGGGGGTTGAGGTGGCAAAAGAAACTCCCAGCCTCACAGAGGGGTTCATTGGAAAGACCCACAGGGTCCTAGAATATACACAAAACCACCAACCTGGGAATCAGCACCAGAAGGGTCTAATTTGCTAGTGGGTAGCAAGGGAAGTGACTGAAAGCCATCAGAGAGCTGAGCAAGCTGCATTGTCCCCTCTCAGACCTCTCCCTCACATTCAGCACCTGAACACAGTGACTTGGGTTGCCTCACCCTGGCAAATACTTAAGCTCTACCCCCTACTATGTAACAGGCCCGAGCAGACAAAAAAATATGGCTCAAATGAAAGAACAGATCAAAGCTCTAGAAAAAATACAACTAAGCAATGAAGAGGTAGCCAGCCTATGAGATGCTCAGTTCAAAACTCTGGTAATCAGGATATTCACAGAAATGGTTGAGTATGGTCGTAAAATAGAGGAAAAAGTGAAGGCCATGAAAAGAGAAGTAAAGGGAACCAACATGAAGGGAAGGAAATCGGGAATCAAATCAACGGTTTGGATTTGCTTATTTCTCCTGGAAGAAATAACATTCAACCAGAACAGAATGAAGAAAGAAGAACTCAAAAAAATGAGGAAAGGCTTAGGAACATCTGGGGCAACTTTAAACATTTGAACATCCAAATTGTAGGGCTGCCAGAAAGAGAAGAGAAAAAGCAAGAAATTGAAAACTTATTTGAAGACATAATGAAGGAGAATTTTTTTAATCTGGCAAACAATCTAAACTTCCAAGAAGTCCAGGAAGCCCAGAGTTCCCAAAAATTTGGACCCAAGGAGGCACACACCAAGGCACAAAGAGAGAATCTTCAAAGCAGCAAGAGAAAAGGAGACAGTTACCTACAAAGGAGTTCCCATAAGACTGTTAGCTGATTTCTCAAAAGAAACCTTGCAGGCAAGAAGGGGCTGGCAAGAAGATGGAGAGAAATGGCAGTAAGGTGGTGTACCATGGGGGCAGGACATGCTGCGACAAGGCTGCATGGGAGGATCTGACTTAAGGGAAAACTGAGATTCAGAGCTGACTGTGGACTACAGTGGTTGCCATGGTGGGAGAAACTCCCAGTCTCACAAGAGACTTGGTTGAAAAGTGAGCTGGAGACAAGCAGGAAAGCTGCATTGTTCTCTCTCTGGCCCCTCCCCCACAGGCAGCACCAAAGCACAGCAAAGAGGTTTGTCCTGCTTGGGTGAACCCTGAAGGCCCTGCCCCCTTACAACTTATCAGGTGTGCCAAAACAAAGAAAAAAGGCAAAATGAAAGAACAGAGCAAAACCTCAGAAAAAGAGCGAAGCAAGGAGGATATAGCCAAACTATCTGATGGAGAATTTAAAGCCTTGGCAATCAAAATGCTCACAGAACTGATTGAGCTAGGACAGAAAATGAAAGAACAAATGTAAGATACCCAAAATGAAATAAAGCAAAATATTCAGGGAACCAACAGTGACAGGAAGGAAATCAGGATTCAAAGCAATGATTTGGAACAAAAGGAAGAAATAAACATCTAACCAGAACAGAATGAAGAAATAAGAATCCAAAAAAATGAAAAGAGGCTGAGGAATCTCAGGGACAACCTGAAATGTTCCAATATCTGAATTATAGGGGTGCCAGAAAGAGAAGAATGACAGCAAGAAATTTAAAACTTATTTGAACAAATAATGAAGGAAAATTTCCCCAATCTGGTGAAGGAAATAGACTTCCAGGAAGTCCAGGAAACCCAGAGAGTCTCAAAGAAGTTGGACCCAAGGAGGAACACACCAAGGTACATTATCATTAAGTTACCCAAGATTAAAAATAAAGAGAGAATCCTAAAAAAAGCAAGAGGAAAGGAGAGAGTTACCTACAAAGGAGTTCCCATAAGGCTATCAGCTGATTTCTCAGAAGAAACTTTACAGGCAAGAAGGGGCTGGAAAGAAGTATTTGAAGTCATGAAAGGCAAGGACATGCATCCAAGATTACTCTATCCAGCAAAGCTTTCATTTAGAATGGAAGGGCAAATAAAGTGCTTCCCAGAAAAGGTCAAGTTAAAGGAGTTCATCATTACCAAGCCATTATTTGATATGAAATGTTAAAGAGACTTAGAAAAAGAATATTAAAAATATAAACAATAAAAGGACAACAAACTCACAACTATCAACAAATGAACCTAAAAGAAAAACAATGAAAACAAAAACTAAGCAAACAACTAGAACAGGAACAGAATCAGAGAAATGGACATCACATAGATGGGATTCAGTGGGCAGGGGGAAGGGAGGAATGGGGGGGGAAGGTACAGGGAAGAAGAAGCATAATTAATAGGCATTTAATAGATGGGGAGAGTTCAAAACTGGTATAGGAAATAGAGAAGTCAAAGAACTTATATATATAACCCATGGACACAAACTAAGGAGGGGATGCTGGAGGGTTGAGGGATGCAGGGTAGAGTGGGATAATGGGGGGAAATTTGGAGAAACTGTAATAGCATAATCAATAAAATATAATTTAAAAAAAATAAAAAGAAACATAATTGGCAGCCCAGAAATAAGACCACTGCAATATGGGCAAATAATTTTTCACAAAGGAGCCAAAAAACATGCAATGGAGAAAAAAAACCCTCTTCAATAAATGGTGTTGGAAAAAATTGGAAAGCTACATGCAAAAGAAGGAAACTAGGTTACAGTTTTCCCTATGTACAAAAATTAATTCAAAGGGGATCAAATATTTAGATATAATATCTGAAACAAAAAATTACATAGAGAAAAGTATAGATACCAAACTTATGGACTGGGCCATAGGTAATATTTTATGAATTTGACCTGAAAGGCAAGAGAAGTAAAGGCAAAAATAAATGAATGGGACTATATCAAACTAAAAATCTGCACAGCAGAAGAAAATGCCAGCAAATCGAAAAGCCAATCAGCCAAATAGGAGATGACATTTGCAAAAACAGCTTTGACAAGGGATTAATACCCAAAATATAAAGAACTCATACATGTCAACACCAAACAAACAAACAAAAATCCAATTTAAAAATAGGCAGAGTAAAAAGACAACCCACAGAATGGGAGAACATATCACCAATATATATGATAAGGGGTATCGATACATCTGAATAGACAGTTCTCCAAGGAGGACATACAGATGGCCAATAGATATATGAAAAGATGCTCAACATCACTAATCCTCAGAGAAATACAAAATTAAAACCACAATGAGATATCATCTCATACCTGTCATCAAAAACTCAACAAACAAGTGCTGGTGAAGATGTGAAGAAAGGGGTACCCTTTTGCAGTTGGTGGGAATTCAGACTGGTGCAGCCACTATGAAAAGTAGTATGGATATTCTTCAAAAAATTAGAAATGGATCTGCCTTTTGACCTAGTGATCCCACTTCTGGAAATATATTTGAAGGAACCCAAAACACTAATTCAAAAGAACATAAGCACCCCTATGTTCATTGCAGCATTATTTACAATCACTAAGATATGGAAGCAGTCCAAGTGTCCATCAATAGATGAGTGGATAAAACAACTATGGGACATTTAACTTCTGGCCAAGAGGGAGGTGTAGGCAGACACACTGTGCCTCCACAAACAACCAAAATAAGGACAATAAAAATTTAGAAATGAAAACAAAAAAAAAAACAAAAAAAACCCAGTACTGACAGAAAATTGAACTGTATGAAAGTCCAACAACCAAGGGGTTATAGTAGACAGATTCATCCAGACTGGTAGGAAGGGCAGAGTCCGGTGGCTGGGCAGAGAGGGGTCATGTGGCAAAGTGGTGGCTTACGGACCCTGGGCATGCAAGACCACAGCGGGCAGACCCTGGGCACACAGGTGGAGGCTGGCAGACCTTTAGCTCAGGGTGGCAGCAGGTAGACCCAGTGAGGTGGTGAATTGTGGAGGGGCACAGCACTAAAGGCGGCTGGTAGACTGGGTGGTCCCACATTTGCGTGCAGATAAACCAGGAGAAACTGGGGAGCCAGACAGACTGCACAACCCAGGGACCCAACACGGGGAAATAAAGCCTCAAAACACTGATTGAAAACACCTGTGGGGTTTGAGGTGTCAGAAGAGACTCCCAGCCTCACAGGAGAGTTGGAGAGACCCACAGGGTCTCTAGAACATACGCAAACCCACCCACCTGGGAATCAGCACCAGAAGGGCCCAGTTTGTTTGGGGGAAGTGGTGGAAGTGACTGAAATCTGGCAGAGAGCACTATAAGCACCATTGTTCCCTATTGACCCCTCCACCACATACAGCATCACAACCCAGTGACGTGGGTTGACCCACCCTGGTGAACACCTAAGACTCCATCCCTTACTATATAACAAGCACATCAAGACAAAAAAAAAAAAATGCCCAAATGAAAGAAAAGATCAAAACTGCAGAAAAAATACAACTAAGTGATGAAGAGATAACCAACCTATCAGATGGACAGTTTATAGCACTGATAATCAGGATGCTCAAAGAATTGGTTGATTTTGGTCGCAAATTAGATGAAAAAATGAAGGCTACACTAAGTGAAAGAAAGGAAAATGTACAAGGAACCAATAGTGATGGGAAGGAAACTGGAACTCAAATCAATAGAGTGGACCAGAAGGAAGAAAGAAACATCCAATCAGAAAAGAATGAAGAAACAAGAATTCAAAAAAAATGAGGAAGCTTAGGAAACTCCAGGGCATCTTTAAACATTCCAACATCCAAATTATAGGGGTGCTAGAAGGGGAAGAGCAAGAGCAACAAGTGGAGAAGTTATTTGAACAAATAATAAAGGAGAACTTCCCCAATCTGGCAAAGGAAATAGACTTCCAGGAAGTCCAGGAAGCTTGGAGGGTCCCAAAGAAGTTGGACCCAAGGAGGAGCCCACCAAGGCACATCAGAATTACATTAGCCAAGGTTAAAATGAAGGAGAGAATTCTAGAAGCAGCAAGAGAAAAGGAGGCAGTTACCTACAAAGGAGTTCCCATCAGACTGTCAGCTGATTTCTCAAAAGAGAGCTTACAGGCAAGAAGGGGCTGGAAAGAAGTATTCCGACTCAGGAAAGGCAGGGATCTTCATCCAAGATTGCTCTATCCAGTGAAGCTTTCATTTAGAATGGAAGGGCAGATAAAGTGCTTCTCAGATAAGGCCAAGTTAAGGGAATTCATCATCACCAAGCCCTTATTATATGAAATGTTAAAGGGACTTATCTAAGAAAAAGAAGATAAAAAACACATAGTAAAATGACAGCAAACTCACAATTACTAACAACCACACCTAAAACAGAAACAAAAGCAAACTAAGCAAACAAGTAGAACAGGAACAGAACCACAGAAATGGAGATCACATGGAGGGTTAGAACAGGGGAGTGGGAGGAGGAGAGAGGGGAAAACATACATAGAATAAGTAGCATAGATGGTAGGTAGAAAATAGACAGGCAGAGGGTAAGAATAGTATGGGAAATGTAAAAGCTAAAGAACTTATAAGTATGACACGTGGATGTGAACTAAAGGCGGGGAATGTGGGTGGGAGAGGGTGTGCAGGGTGGAAGGGAGTGAAAGGGGAAAATGGGACAACTGTAATAGCATAATCAATAAACTGTATTTTAAAAAATACTATGGGACATTTACACAGTGGAATACTACTGGACTTTAAAAAAGAAAAAACTTTTACCTTTTGCAACAGTATGGATGTACTGGGAGAACATCATGCTAAGTGAAATAAGCCAGTCAGAGAAAGACAAATACCATATGATTTCATTCACATGTGGAATCTAATGAGTTAACTGAACTAACAAGCAAAATAGGGACAGGTTCATAGATAGAGAGCAGGCTGACAGCTATGGGGTGGGGGAAGTTTGGGGGAGAAAGACTGAGCAAAAAGTGAAAAGGACTCATGGACATCAACAGCAGTGTGGTAATTGCAGGGGGGAAAGGGGTATTAGAGGACTAGATGGTAATGAAAAAAATACAGTAATTTTTTTAAAGAAAAAATACTTATGTGGCTACCTTTAAAACAAAAACATAAAAACATTTGGATAACAGATTGTCATGTTGTACTTGATTTCACAAACTACAGCATTTAAAATTCTTTTAAAAATCAAGTTACTGGGAGAAAGAGCTGAAGGGATTAAGAAGTACAAAATGGTAGTTACAAAATAGTCATGGGGATGTAAAGTAAATCATAGGGAATATAGTTAATAATATGTATTTGGGTACTGGAAATATTGAGGGGAACAGTATATAAAGTGTATGATTGTCTAACTGCTAAACTGTACATCTGAAGCCAATATTAAATAATATTGAAAGTAAACTATAATTTAAAAATAAATGAAAATAAAAATCAAGTTACCAAAACAAACAAACAAACAAAAACCAATATGGGCAGAAGACCTGAATAGACATTTCTTCCAAGAAGACATACAAATGGCTAACAGATATATGAAAAGACGCTCAACTTCACTAGCTATTAGGGAAATACAAATCAAAACTACAGTAAAATACCACCTCACACTTGTTTTTACATTCTGTGAACCTCTTTGGTATCTTTAATATTATGGAAAAGATTTAGAAGGAAACAAACCATAAGATTATCATTTTGACTAATTTTTTAAAATTTGAGCACCTTGATTCCTGGCTGACAAGTGAACCACAAACTCAAATTATAATTCTTCCCTTGGTATTTGTCTGCTTGCAGTATTCTGATGTGTGATCTCCATATGATGGAATATTGTTGAGCAGCCACTGTGCCACTGAATGAGTCAACTAATAATCATCCAACAGAAAGGACAGGGAAACCTGACACTTGTGGAGGTTGAAACAACCATCCTTGGAAATGTGACACGCTGTCATGACAACTCATGTGTTAGTGAACCTCTCACAGTCCAGGCTAATGAGTGACTGCAGGACAGGACACTGAGAACTGCAGTAATCTACACCAGAGATTTTCAACCAGTGCATCAGAACAATTTTTAAAACGTGCAATACTTGACTGTTTAGTCAGGGGCACTGGCCTATTTTTCCCTTAGATTGTCAAATAAAAAAATGACAATAGACACCACCAAAAAAATCTATATATTTTTGTGTGCCGCAGAATTTTAATAATTACTTTATGCGTGCCATGAAATGAAAAAGGTTGAAAGTTACTGATCTGCATGCACTCTGCTTATCGCCTACATAAGCAAGACTAATATTTGTTTTCATTAATATGAATTTGTTATTTTTTTACCAGCATTAATTTACTATTCCAGGAAACATTTGTCTAGGAAAAAAAATGCAACTAATTTTAGTTTGTTCCTGGGACTTGCTGAAGAGGCCATTTAAATAAACAACAAACTGTTCAACTGTTCAGTAGATAGCATCACGCAAGTGTTTGCATCCCTACATGCTTTGAAGGTCCTTACATCGATGTGTGTACCCGTACTAAATTATAATGATCTGTACCAATCTCAATCAAGCCCTTGCACTGAATATGAGCCTTAAACCAGGCTCCCGATCCCCACAGATGCCAAGGTTTTTCTGTTCCCTATCTGATGCTACTAAAACTCTCTCAAGATTGTGCTCTACCTTTCTATGTTAAGCATGCACTGAGCTTAATGAGCTTAAATACATATACATATATATGCATTTAACCATTTATCATATATACATATATATGCAATGGATTAACCCTGGTAAGGGGTTAATCCATTCAGAAACATGCCAGAATGTACCTTCCAAAGTAAGCGTTATTCTCTTGGGAGCCTAGTTTCCCCAGAAAATTTAGTTGTTAAATGATTAGCTATATAGTTGCCTAAGATAAATTTATTCTTTATTCATTAAACAGTTTCCTTAACAGTGCTGCACGCTGAACAGCTTGGCCTCTTACAAATACAGTTGAGAATTATTATTTTTTATTGTTGTTCTATTACAGTTGTCCCAATTTTCCCCCTTTGCTCTCCCCTGCCCTGCCCACACCCTCACCCCCTCCACAGTCAACTCCCACCCTGTTGTCCTTGTCAATAGGTCATTTATACTTGTTCTTTAACTAGGCCCTTCCTCTTCTTTCCTCTGTTATCCTCCTCTCCCTCTGCCTCTTCTCTGGGTATTATTTTAAATTTGCTTTAGAATTGTTAAAATTGAGGCAAACTAAAATTTTACTTAAAAGGAAAAGCAGATCAACAACCTATTATAAAAAATGTAACAATACCTAGGAGTTCCTTAATGAGTTTAACTGAGTTGTCTAAATTGCCAAAGATACTTTCAGGAACTAAAAATAGTCTATTGAGCCAAACTTCCAGTCTCAGGTCCTGCCCCAATTAATGTTCCTAAAAGCCTGATATGAGATATTGAGCCAAAATTTATTCCTATTATTCATATGAGATAATCCTCAATAGTAGACTAGAATTATTATTTGTAGCTCACTGAGAACTCAAGAGCTCCCAATTGAATGGTATGATTGTATGACCAGAAAATAAAGTTCTGCTATAAACCATTTGTAAATTTGTAGATGTAAGTGAAAGACAATGTAGGTTTTTTTTGTGAAAATGAAATGTTATAAGTTGCCTTATGGTTCTCTAGATAGGGGATGTAGGGAAGTTTTGTTTTGTTTTGTTTTGCTACTGACTTATCATTTGGAAACATCTTTTTGGCTTCAGCGGATGTTTTGGCTTGACTGCTGTACCACATGTGTTCCTGGGAGCCAAAGGACTTATCTAAGACCTTTGTCTTGTCCTACTTGACTAGTCTGGTGCAGATATGGCCCTCAATGCATGCTGATGGTCGACATGGAGAAGCTCAAGAAAATAAAGAGAGCTGAAATGCTTGGATATTAGTCTGGAAAATGCAGATCGAATCTAGAGGAGCAGAAATGTGGGCCATAGAGTTGTAATGTCAACCGCCTTTGTATGATGGAGAATACAAGAGAGCGGTGCAAATAGTCCCTGGATACCATAGCAAACTCAGAAAAGGCCAGAAGCGTAATAGAAAAAGGCCAAGAGGACAGAAGAAATCTCCTAAAAGATTACTGTGGTTCCAAGAGACACGTTCATAGCAGCAATCCAGGCTTACCTCAAGAAACAAAAAAGTCCCAAATACACAATGTAACTTTACCTAAACGAACCTAAAGGAACTAGAAAAAGAAAAACAAAACCCAAAATAGAATAAAGAAAATAATAAAGATCACAGCATAAATAGAGACAAAACAGCAACAACAACAATAGAAAAGATCAATGAAACTAAGAGCTGGTTCTTTGAAAAGATAAAAGAGTATTAAGGTCTTGTTTGTTCATTTATTTGTTTTAAATATGCAGAAGTAACTTTACCATGCACCTTATGAACTTAAGCTTCAGGATATCTTACTCAGTAAGTGCTGAGAATTGAGCATTTCTGGGAGTTATTGTAGTTTTAGGCCGAGAGGTCAAGCAAGGTCGACAGGAGCATTTCTTTGTGGGTATCTCCGGTAACTGACCCAAGAAATCGCCAAAAAAAAGGACCAGAATCTGCAGTAATTTTTTGGTGGTTTCTTTTCTTTTCTTCTTTTTAAAAAGGCTTTATGTATTTATCTTTAGACAGAGAGGAAGGAAAGGAGAAAGAGAGAGAGAGAAACATCAATTGGTTGCTTTTTGCACACTCCCAACCAGGGAGCTGGCCCACAGTCCAGCCATGTACCTTGACCGGGAATCAAACCTGCAACCTTTTACTTTTCAGGACAAGGCCCAACCCACTGAGCCACAGCAGTCAGGGGAGGTGGTTTATTTTCTTATTCTCAATATATATCCACTTTTGTACCTAATTTTGTCTTTGCAGTTCTGTATTTCTTTTGAAGAGTCTCCCAATATTGTGTAAGCCTCAGCCCCCTCCCCACCAAATCTGGATTGGACTTCAAATTTGCGGTCACAATTTCAGACAGGTATTTGTACTCTTTTTTTGGCACTTTAGAAATACATATCCGGTGAGCAGATGGTTTACAAAACATCTTGTCATGTTTGCTACGCATGTCAGACTGAATACCTTAGAACGGCCCCTCTCAGAGGCAAGATCTCCAACAGAGAAAGTTCCCCAACGTGAGACTGCCTTCTAACAGTTTGGATTGCACACTGCAATCTTCCAATATGTAGCTACGAAGAGATTTGAGAAACCTGGTCATCATATATATTATGTAATAGAAATAAGGCAGCGCACTAGGAGGCAGTGGCTGAGATCTTTGGGGATCAATGTGTGGTTCACAGATCACTGCTTCTCCCCATGTGCATTACTGCTGAGAGACCACATGGGAAAACTAATAAAGGAAGTAAGAGAAACCACAGATCTGGGCCGAGAAACAGAAGATTCCAGGAACTTAAAAGAGTATTAATTTGTAACACAATACAAACTGTTTTCATTGAGGAAATAAATTTTATTTTTAAGGACATTTTTAGCACCCAAGGCATTTCTTTCCATGACAATTTAGTTGGAATTTTAGTTGTTTCAGTTATGTAAATAGTTCAACAGTATAAAAGAAATACTCCATTCTTGCTTTCAGCTTAAAGTATTTTTCTTTTAGAAGCTAAGTAAACCACACTTAGGTGTTTCCAGAGAATTTTATGATGTGGGAGTGGGGAGTACAAGGTTCTGGTCTGCCTTTGAAGATATAACAGCTGATACTTGGATCTTTTATGTTATTTTAAGATGGTGTTTAGAGTTTGATTTTAGTACAATATTATTCAATATGAAGACTAATTCTTAATGATCCCAAAAGCAAGCATTCCATGTCCTATGTACTTTGTCAACATTTTTAAATAATGTAAAATGTATTTCCTTTGACGGAGGAACTAATAAGATAACAAAATAATTCTCCTCATTATGGAGTCCATTCATTCATTCATTCTTCACCTAGCAGGTACTCAACAAATATGTGTTGAATAAATAAATTCTTTCAACTATTACATAATTCCTCCTCATATAAAGGGCATATATTTAAATGGCTCTATGGTAATCAAAACTCAAAACTAACTAGTACCTTCTTTCAGACAGGAGAATACTCTTCTTTTGAGCACTTTCAAACCATTGAGTGTATTTTTATTTGGGGAGAGTTTTTTAAATATATCTTTTTATCCCTAGCTTCTAGCACAGACGCTGACATGTGGTAAATGCTCAATAAATGTTCATTGAATACAGGAATAAATTTGGCATTTTAAGGGTTAGTTCATTCACCTGAAATTATACATAGTATTTTTTTTAATTTAGGTTAACAATTTATTTTAATAATGATCTGTAATTGTCAGCAACATATAGGTGTTATTATCTCTGGTGACTGCTAAGTATAAGACCATCAGGGAAAATCCAGAAATAGGATAGATGACAAGTAGAGGAAATTTCATACTTTCAGGTCAGACAACTCTGCAATAATGATATGACCAAAAATAGTAAGTTTGGTCAGTATTAAGCATGGGCCAGTAAAAAGGGCACAGGAAGGAGTTTGAGGTTGTGAAAAAAACACATAAAGGGGATGATTAAGATATATGTGGGAAGTGATGGTTTACTTCATGAAGCTAGGACAATGGTACGTTGAAGAGTAATGACATGTTTGGTTAGAAAATATAGGAATTGTGGATTCTGTTAATGAAGGGTCTGAGATGCCAAACTGAGAATATAGATGAGATGTCCCATGCAAGAGAGAATGATTCTAAGAGACTGTCAGGATTGAGAAAGACAATCCTGGCAGATGTGTGCAGCATAGAATGACAGGCTGAGAGGCTAGAAACTCAGTATATATATCTGCGGGCTTCATGGTATTGTGTGTGTGTGTGTGTGAGTGTGTGTGTGTGTGTGTGATATGTGTGATATATATATGGGCTTCATAGTAATACATATGTGCAATATAAATAAATATGTGATATATATCAGTAATATATATTATATATTTTATATATGTTTATATACTTGAGAGCTTCTGAGTAATCCTAATAAGGATGTGAAGATCTGCTCTCAGGAGGTTTCTAAAGTAAAGAAGAGGAAAATAAAAACACACGAGGTGGGGCAGGATGACATTTGATTGATTAGGGGCACGTAGGGCAATTCATGGTGCCAGTTCAACAGTAAGATCATTTGGTTGGGTTTAAGACTTAATTACATTTCAGATGTTACAGATTCCATGGGACATGCCTTCTGACACAGATGATGAGGAAAGATGAGGCATCACAACATAAATTTTAAACTTTGGGAATTACCAATATATATGATCTGAAACTGCAAGGATGGATAAATGTAGAGAATATGAAGAAAGAGGAGAACAAAATTGTTGGGAACCACCCTGCCTGGTTTCAGAAGCTGTAACCCCCCCCCCCACCCCCATGGCTAAGTCTGAGTGAGTGAGCTTTGGACCATCAGCCACTAAGGAGAAAAAGCTTATCTCCCTGGCAGGAGCACCATTTCTGCTCCTTTTACTTCATCCATAACTGGCCCCCAATGCTTGATTGCTTAGCTAATGATGGGTAAGATTCCCCAAGGGGGGAATGACCTAAGACAGGTACAATCACAGGGAAGCCCCAGGGAAGGACTTGGGGGGCTACAGCAAAAGGGGGTGATGGACCCTCGCCCCTTGGCTATGACATAGCCTGAGACATCATTCTGTCTGCAAGAAGTCTCCTAATCTCTTGGCTGCCTTGCTTACCCTGCCTGACTTACGCCTGAGACAATGCCTTAAGCATGAAACAATGCTGGTGGTGTGTGTAGCCCTGTGCTGGAAAGGGCAGGTTCCCTAGGGCGATCAGACCTAACAATGAATATGTAAAATCCTGTGAAACCTATTTTGTTTAGAATGCTCTCAATTAAATGATAAGGGTCCAAGCAAGAAGTGAGTTTGTTCCTCAAAGTTTTGTAGCCCTTTAGCTATCTGACCCTGACTCAAAATAGGTCCTCAGAGTTCTTTGTAAATTATCTATTGTTTGATCCTTACTGCTGGACAATGATTAATGAACTTTACCTGTATTCCTGTGCAAATTAAACCCAATAAAAGCCTGTCAGGGCAAGGGCATGGGGTGCTCTCCTCTAGAGACAGTGGCCAGGCCAATCTGAGGTGCTCTCCCCTTGAGAGAGTAGCTGTGCTGTCCCTTTTCCTCCACAGGACTTGGTAGTCCATGTGAATTTGTCTCGTATCTCATTCATAATGCCTGCGTGGACACTGTAGGCTGGTGTCCACGTCACAAAATATCAAAATAAGCTTTGATTGACCTCAGAGTATTGGTCAAGAAGAAGGAAGAAGAGGGGAAAAGGTAAAAATGTAGCTGATAAAGGAGGAATGTTATATTTTAAGAGGAGAAGGAAGATTTCAAGAAAATGGTGAGCAAGAGGGTCAATTGTAGTCAAGGAAACAGAAAAAAAAGTAGATGTAAAAGCTTAGGGGGAAAATTCATGCATCTGGGAGCAGAGGAAGGGCAAAAATTATTTTTAAAACAAGAACTTTGTAACTATTTCCCCTAAAAACATATGAGGCTGGATATTGTACTATTAATGTTTTCAAGCAGATTAGTACAAATCTTAATATAAGGATGTTGTATAGTGATGTACAGTCTTGATTCTTACAATATTGCCAATAAAAGCTATGTAGTAGAGTGGAATGGAGAAAAAGATGATTGCTCCTCAGATGCTGAAGATAAGCAGTTTAACTCTCAAATGGAAAAATTAGATATATTTTTATCTTCAGGGAGGATGAGTCATTTTTAAGATTTTTTGTTGGGTTATTTTTAGTGACTTGATACAGAAGCTGGTGGATATGTTCTTTTGTTTAGTTTTCAAAGGATTAGACATTGAAAATAGTAAAGAATTTAATCTTGTGAAAAACCAAAAATAAAAAGCTATTTCTGTGCTCACTCAAAATATATAGGAGAGAACTTGTATGAAGACAAGTCAAAAGTTGAAGTTGGAAGGAAATTGGGACTTATACTCCAGTCTCTGTGAATTTTACAAAAGCAGTAAAGCAAAATGGACTTATATTTTAAAAACAACTGTCTATATGTATTTGATAGCATATACATAATAAATTATAATCAAATACATTTTTATAATATATGGTAAAACATGAGTTCCTACTAAACTGATAATTTGTGGTCATTTTTCTTAACCAAGATTATCAATAACATAAAGCTGAAAGTTATTTGCAGTTCATGCTTTGTAATGCTAAGAATAACAAAAATTAAAAATCTGTGTCCTTCCATAAACTCTTTAAATAGTTACTAAAATTGGAATACAACATTCATGAATGTCTTTTTGTTAACTGTCTTGAATGAATATTCTTCTCAGTCAAAATTATTGCCCATCCACAAAATAATCATCCCAAAATAGAAGATGGGGCAAAACTAGATTTACAGTGTGAGTATGCAAAACACAATGCTTATTCTTGTATTATTATTTCTTAACTATTGTACCAGTTTTCATATGAATAACTGTAAACCTACTTTTCCCCACCCTGTACATAGTAAGTCAGCATGAAAATTTAGGCTCATGATTTTACTTTGCTATTTGCTCCAATTGCTATTTTCAAGTCTACTCTGTTAAATCACTCTTTCCAGTATGCCTAAATTTCTCTTAGATTGCTTTTGTAACTTTCCATCCATTCCCTAATATTAAAAAGTTAATTCCATTCTAGAGTGATCGAAGGTAAGCCATTTGCCAAAGAAGCATTGTGCCTCTCTTTTTGTTTTGTGTTTGCTTAATGTCCTAAGAAAGTTGCACAGTGGAGATAATGTGTATGGGTCCTGTTCTTTCATTTCTTCTCATTTTCTAATTCTATTCCCTCCCTTTCTGGGTTTACCTTTTTTTTTCTACCTTGGAGCTGAGCAAGAGAAATATTAGAACAGCCAAATGTGTACACCTGCATTCCAAGGCTGGCTCTCTTAGCTGATATGAAAGCATGAATTTTTAAAGAGTTCCACTCAGGTTCCCACTCGTGTTGTGGTGGCCCTCCTGTTCATGACAAGAGTAAGACAACTCAAGCAGGGTGAACGCCTAGCTGGGTAAATCGCAGGAGTACAGACTACTCCAACAGAGCCTCAGGGCTGCTATGTCTCTCCAATTAAACTACTTTTTTAACCAAATAGGCACAGATGGCAGATCCCTAATCCTGTTGCCAAAAAGAATGTTATATGTAGTCTTTATCCATTGCAATAATTTCAAATTCAAAATAATTTTTTCTCTTGGCTGGAAGGATGGAATCACCACTTTTTCTTTTTGCCCTTCAGGCAAGAGATGGCAATAGTTTCATACTCACTGTGGCTGGCTCCCTCAATCCTTAATCATCATGTGTTAGCTTTTTTTGATTCTGTTCACATCCTTAGACATTGTTGTGTTGTTTTAAATTAAATTCTTCTCATTAACCTCACAGAAATGTGCTATATGTGTTATGTCATGACTCTGACTGCAATGAATGATAAACACAGTCTCTATAACTTCATATTATGAATATTTTAAGGTGGAAATGTGATTTACATATATTGTTTTATACAAAAGCAGAGAGAGAGAGAGCACTTTGAAATACAGTAATTTAAATTCTTAGCTCTGATATGCATAAGTTTGTTTCTAAAAAGAATACATACATGGCTACAATATGAAGACTCAGTGAGATAAAGGAATCACATGTACAGCTTATGTTCAACAAATATTCATTCAATATTTATTTGTTGCCAAGTACTAGTTCTTTCTATACTATAAAGTGTTATATAAATGCAAGTTACTGTAACTCTTAATCTGATATATTAGAAATATCTAGCAATCATGAAAATATTCTTCTTTGTGTGGAATGAGAAAGCCTAGACTGGAGATAGTATAAGTAACTCTTTCTAGTGTCCTTCAGTGGATTGTTTTGATATTTTATTTCTTTTTTCTTCACATATAGAATTAAGTTCAAAAGGAAGAAAGACTTCCAAGCTCATTTAATAAGGTCATCATTATTCTAATTCCAAAACCAGATAAAGGCATTACAAAGAAAGAAAATTATAGGCCACTATCCCTAATAAACATAGATGCAAAAGTCCTCAACAAAATACTAGCAAAGTATTCAACAGTACATTAAAAAGATCATACGCAATGATCAAGTAGGACTTATTCTGGGCATGTAAGTTTGGTTTAATATTCACAAATTAATAAATGTGATACAACACATAAACAAAATGAAAAGTAACATCTGTGATCATATCAATAGATGCAGAAAAAGCACTTGACAAAATCCAGCACTCATTTATGATGAAAACTCCTAGCAAAGTGGGAATAAAGAAAACATACCTCAACTTGACAAACCCATAGCTGTCATCATACTCAACGGGCAAACGCCATAAGCATTTCACTTAAAATCAGGAACGAGACTGGGATGTCCACTTTCACTACCCTTATTTAATACAGTATTGGAAATCTTAGCCACAGCAATCAAAGAAGAAGAAATAAATGTCATCCAAATTGGAATAGAAGAAGTAAAATTATCATTATTTGCAGATGACAAAATACTGTGTATAGAAAACCTTAAAGATTCCACAAGAAAACTAAAATTAATAAATAAATTTATTAAAGTAGCAGAATAAAAAATAAATATCCAGAAATCAGTTATGTTTTTATACACTAGTGATGAACAAGAAAGGGAAACAAAGAAAACAATTCTGCTTACAATTAAATCAGAAAAAAACAAAATACCTAGAAATAAATTTAACCAATGAGATGGAAGACTTGTACTCAGAAATTTATAAAACACTGAAGAAATAAATTAAAGAAGATACAAATAAATAGAAGTATGTATTATCCTAATGGATAGGAAGAATCAACATCATTAAAATGTCCATACTACCCAAAATAATCTATAGGATTTAATGCAATTCCCATAAAAATACCAATGGGATATTTCACAGAACTAAAACAAATAATCCTAAAATTAATATTGAACCAAAAAAGACCCTGAATAACCACAGAAGTCTTGAGAAAGAAAAACAAAGTTGGAAGTATCACACTACCTGATATACTATAAGTCCATAGTAATCAAAACAGCATAGTATTGGTATAAAAAAAAACACATAGATCATTGTAACAGAATAGAGAGCCCAGAAACAAACCAACACCTCTATAATCAATTAATATATAACAAAGGAGGCAAAACCATACAATGGGGTAAATACAATAGACAGTCTGTTCAATGACTGGTGTTGGAAAAACTGGACAGATAGATGCAAAAAATCAGCCTAGATCATCTTTTTACATTATATACAATCATAAACTCAGAGTGGATTAAACATTTAACTGTAAGAATTGAAACCAAGAAATTCCTAGAAGAAAACACAGTCAGTAAAAATCTCTGACATTTCTCTCAGCAATATTTATTCTGATATATTCCTAGGGCACAGGAAGCAGAAGAAAAAATAAACAGATGGAACTATACCAAAATAAAAAGTTTTTGCCCAGTAAATGGAACTATCAACAAAATGAAAAGACAACCTTCTGAATGGAAGAAGATATTTGCCAATGATACATCCAATAAGGGGTTAAGATCCAAAATTTACAAAGACCCCATACAACTCAACAACAAAAAAAAACAAATAATCCAACTAAAAAACAGGCAAAGGACCAGAATAGACATTTCTCAAAACAGGACAGACAGATGCAATAGACTTTAAAAAGATGCTCAATATCACCAATCATCAGGAGATGAAAATTAAAACCACAATGAGACATCACCTCATACCTGTCACAATGGCAACTATCAATAAATAACAAACAACAAGTTTTAGTGAGGATGTGGAGAAAAAGGAACCCTCGTGTACCATTGGAGAATGCAGTTTGGTGCAGCCACTGTGGAAGGAAGTATGGAGTTATCTCAAAATATTAAAAATGGATATGCCTTATAACCCAGTCATTTCACTTTGGGATACATATCCAAAGAAACCCAAAACACTAATTTGAAAGAATATATATACCCCTATGTTCATTACAGTGTTATTTAAAATAGCCAAGATGTGAAAACAACCCAATTGCCCATCAATACATGAGTGGATAAAAAAGTTGTGCTACATATATAAAATGGGATATTGGTAGGCCATAAAAAAAAAAAGAATGAAATCTTACCATTTGGGACAGCATGGGTAGACCTAGAGGGTATTATACTAAGTGAAAAAAGTCAGACAAAAAAATACAAATACACATCATTTTATGTATGTATGGTATCTAAAGAGTAAAATGAATGAACTAACAAAATAAAAACAGCCTCATAGGTACAGAGAACAAACTGATGTTTTCTAACAGAAGGGAAATGGGGGTCAGGGTGAAAAAGGTAAAGGGATTAAGAAATCCAAATCAGTAGTTACAAAATAGTCACGAGGATGTGAAGTACAGTTTAGGGAATATAGTCAATAATATTGTAATAACTATGTATGGTGCCAGGTGGGTGCTTGAAGTATGAGGAGGAGCACCCTGAAAAGTATATGATTATCTAACCACTATCCTATACATGTCATACTAATACAAAATAATATTGATTGCAAACTATAATTGAAAAGTAAAATTAACAAATAAAATAAATTGATCTAATATTCAGATATTTAGAAAGATAGAATATTTTACTGAGTATTATTAGGAGGCTTGTGGTAAGATTTTAAATATAAATTATAACCACTGGTATTAGGAGTTCCATATTAAAATATATGATCTATATTAATCTGTATTCTTATATATTCAAATATATAATACTATTTCAATGTTCGGAAAATATAAATTTCAGAAAGGAAGATGATATTGTAAGTATAGAAATTCTGTAAGTATGGCTTCATTTATATATCCCAAGTGTGTGATGTGACTGTGTAACACTCAACTTTGTTATTAGTGTTTCTAAATCACTAATACATTTATTCTGCATCTGGAATTACATTATAATTGTACCAGAAAGCTGCCCATGTAAAGGAAATATGTGAAGTATCTTGAATAAAGTGAACAATAATATCTAATTTTATTTTGTGTAAGTGCATATTTTTATACATTGATTTTGCTTGAGATAAGAGCACACTTACAACGTTATTAACTTCCAGGATCTTTATAAGCCTTGATAAGGAATTTCTTCTTTGATATATGTGACTGGAAAAGGTGGTGGTTTTTGTGCGTTTGGAAAGGAAACTAGTTCATAGCCTTTCCTTCTGCTTCCATCTGGGAAAGAACATGTGGGTGTTGCCAGCTTCTTTTGTCTCCCTCTCCTGCCCTCTAAAACTGAAGAAGGCTGCAAGGGAACGGTGTTGAGCGAAACTGAAGCTATTGTCATGGAGAACACTAATTGCTTTCCCCTGGAGGGATGTGCAGGTAGAGGGAAACGCGGTGTGGTTGGAGCGTAGCATGTGAGAGGCTCTGGTGAAGAGAAGAGAAGTAATGTAAGGACCTAGGCCATAGGAAAGAAAAATTGAGGGTTTTTTTTTTTGTGCTAAGATGTGAGAGAAATCCTGGCATTTCAAAATATTAAAAAAGAGATAGGATTCTAAACAGCATTGCCATGAACTACATACTGGATTGCTTAAATATTTTTAAAATATGCAGATAATGACTGGAGTTTTTGTTTGGGCACTGTTGTGCTGAATGTCACGGATGATGGCAACAGTTACATATGTAAGGCATATTCCCTTATAATAACAGAAGAAAAGTGTTTCAAAATGTGTGGTACAGTAGGCTATCCATAAATGCTATTATTTTAAAAATGCTCTTCAAGGACACAAGCACACAAGCTTCAGGATACCTCCAGAAAGCATCTCTTTAAAAAAGGATTACAGCATTTCATTTTCATGGTAACAAACACCACTTAAACAAATCAACCAACAAACTCTTTGTTTTTTTAACCTGTTTAATTTCCTATTAGTTCAAGTAGCAGTCTGTACAATAATATTCCTGCACTCTGAAATAATTAGGGCAAACATAGAATTTTCTACCATACAATTTGGCCTAAAGCAAACACTCAAGCTCATTTTTACTCTTTAAAAAAACAGTTATTAATTTTCTCCAGAATATATTTTCCCTTTCTGTGAAAGATATAAACTAAAAAAATTATAAAAACTACCACCAAATATAGCACATTTGTAAAATTCAATGTTGAAAACTGGGGAAAATTTATAAACTGTTGGAAATATAAATTAGTGGATTTGAAGAGTATATACCAAAAACTTTAAAGTGGTGCAAATCCTTTAGCATAATCAATCAAATTCTAGAAATATACCCTAAGGAAATAATTAAGTATGAACTTAGAGATTCTCTTACAAGATGTTCTGTATTAATTATAAGAAAAAAATTATGACACAAAACAATTCAAAGATTAATAAATATGTCAAAAATATATATGTAATAGAATTCAGTTATTGAAAGTATATAATAGGTAATTTTGGTGTTTATATATATATAAATAACGTGAATAATTTCCATGTAAATGTTTAAGTGTGTATAAATGGAGTAAAAGTTAAAGGCAAAGATTGCTATTTGTAGTAATGATGCTCTAGAAATTATAACCAATCCTCCCACTAGGAACATTTAGGAAGCTAATAAAAAAAATTTGAAACACTTTAAAAGTATGAAAATATTAACAAGCTAGTAAACATTTATAGAAAATATTTCTGATCCAGTCTCCACTGCAGAAAGCCAGAAGATAGTAGAATTAAAAGACTCAATGTGAGGACAGAAAAGAATTTTCAACTTTGAGTTCCATACTAAGAAAAAATATTACATAAGCAAAAAAAAAAAAAAAAAGGAGACAATTTTGAGAGAAATTCTAAAAATCCAATCCATTTTGGGGAAAAGGAAAATGATCCTACATGGAAGTAAGAAATCTAAGGAAAGAAAGCACAAATGATGATAAATATGTTAGCATATGTAAATGAATATTAGCTATATGTCAAAGTGATGATCTGAGGTTTCTTACAATAGATCCGAAATAAAAAATAACAATACATCAAAAAAGATGTAAAGGGAACTTGTAAGGAGTTGTCAATGTAGGGTTAAAGAATTGATTGACATTAAACTTTGTAAGCTAGAAATGCATATATGAATTTTCAGACTATGAACTAAACATGAGTTAAATATATAACTCCTAAAAAGAGAGAGAAGAAATTTTAAATACTGAAAATTTATTTAAAATGAAAAAAATAAAAGTGAGGAAAAAATATGAAAAGGGTTATAAAATAAATTAAATCATATAGAATGGAATGCTCCAGGTAAAAGAAAAATATTTTCCAATTATATAGTAAATAATATATAAATAGCAGGTTAAATCATATGAAATTGCCAATAGTTGACAGGTTTTGATCACAGAAATTGTAATTTCATATGATTCAAGTTAACAGTGTTATTTAGAAGAGAAATGTATAAAACACCAGGCATTGAAGAGGCACTGAAGTTAAAGAAATGTAAAAGATACCTGAGCAAACACTAAACAAAATATAGCTGATTTATCTATATTAATCAGATGAAATAGAATGAAAAACAAAAAGCATTAGTAGCGATAAAAAGGGTGAATTAATAATGATTGGATTGAGGTTTAATTTAATAATATTTAATAATTTGTAGTCATCTAAATACAGTAGCCTCAAAACACAGAAAACAAATAATGGGCTAAAGTACAGGAGAAATTCACAAATCCACAATCATACTGAGGCAGGACAGTAAGAAGCTAGGGAAATTCCTAGGCAAGTGGAAATTCCTAGCAAATGGAAACAAGGAAATAAAACTAGGCCAGATAGTTTAAGTTAACTTATAGCCAGCTGGTGAATTGCAAGAAATTATCTCTCCTAGCCAAGGACACTCAAGAGTGAACGATTTATACCTCTCCTCCCTAACCAAAGAATACATTGCTTAAATCTCCCTGGTTTGGAAAGTAAAAAGCAGAGACCCAATTAACGTCATTTGTGCCAGCTATACCCAAGGACAGATGAAGTCAAGTGAACAAATACCAGAAACCCCATTAAAAGTCAAGCAGACTTGAGACAGAAGTAAAACAGTATAAAAGACCAAAGAATATTCTCAAAACCCTCCTATATGCTCATTTTAACACATCAGCATATTAAAAATGTACCTGGAAAGCTGATGAATATTCTGCTGAAACTTCCCGTAAGATTCACACCCTCAGAACAGAGACACAGTGTGGGCTCACCCTAGAGCAAACCCATTCCGCCCCTCAGGCATGAACATTTTATTTGCTCCCAAACTCTAAGAGTCTCAAGGAGACCTCAGCCAGGGGAGCAGTGAGCAGTGGCAGCTGGACACAGCCTGACCCCTTTATCCTGTAAGAGAGCAATCAGTCCACATTGCTGGAGAAGGAAGGGGTCAGGGAGAAAACTGAAGGTGGAATTGAAGATTAGAAGCAGCTTGCCCTCCCTGTGAGGGGTGGGGACACAGAGAAAGGAGGGAGATTGCCACGCATGCTCTGTAGAAGATCCTTTCTGAGTCACGAGGGCTCGTGACTCAGCAGAAAGGATCTTCTACAGAGCATCCGTGGGTTAAGACTTGTGCCCCCTTACAGAACATCAGCTGGAAGAAGGGCAAAGGCAAATATGGCTGATACGGTCCCTCATTGGTTGAAAAGGTGGACACTCCCACTGGCTTCTGATACAGACGGGATTTTGGGAGAGGACTTTCAAACTGACAGTGGGCTGAAGCCGCTCTTGCTTTGCCCAACATGAGTGGGAGTAGCAGACACTGGGACCACTTGGGGCTTAGGCCTTAAACGGTTGGAAGCCAGCTCCTGGAGGCAGGGTGCCACACTGGGATGTGTGCCTCCCCTGGGCACCAGCTCTTGGGATGCTATGACCCTGTGCAGCAGGGCACATGGGTCCTGAACTGCTTCCACTCTCTTACCCTGAGAGCAGCGCACAGAGACTGAGAGTAGCACAGACAAGTGAAAGCTGGTGCTCTCAGAGGTGTTGGTGACTCTGGCACCTGAGAGAGAGAGCCTGGAGCTGGGGAGATGGAGACACGTTTGGGTAACAACCTTGGGCTACAGATAAGCAATAATGGGGAACTTCTGGATATGGATTTGGACTTCAATCTTCCTCTGTTGGGTGGTTTCCTGTACTTTGCAGGAGGGGTCAGCTTAGACAGCTCAGAGCAGGAATGCTCCCAGTCCCCTAAAATTGGGAGCCCTGTTAATAAAAACCTGTTTTCTTCCCCACAAATCTTTGTGTTATGCATATACATGGCAACAAATTGCCATACCCCCAAGCGGTCTGGTTACAGCCGTCTCCAGGGCCCCCTTTTTCTCTGACTTCCAGGTGAGCTAACAGCAGCCCCACCTTGACTCCCTCCTTTCCTATAACTTTTCCTAGAAAGCCAGAGCAGCCCACCTAGTCTCTCCTGTTACTTCTTCTACCCTAAGTGCTCTGTCTCTGTGACCTTTATTTCCAGGTGAGCTAACAGCAGCCCCACCTTGGCTCACTCCTTTCCTATAGCTTTTCTAGGGAACCAGAGCAGCCCCACATAGGATCTCTTTTGTTACTGCTTCTATCCTAAGCCCTTCCTTTGTTTAACTGTCCCCAGCCTTACTAAACATATTCTTGAAATCACCTGGACTTGTGTTGTGAAATCTTTACTACATGTTGTCAAGAACTCACACACTACAGGCTGGCCTAAGGCAGACCCACTCCAGGTTGGTGCCTGTCCAGTAACAATACTAGAATAGTTAAGCTTGACTTTCTCAGTGATTAAAAAGACAAGCAGATAAAAACAATCAGAAAAAAAATCTTTTATTTAAATCTTCAGATTGGAGCAATGTAATTAGAAAACAAACTAAGGGATGGATGTAGAACATTGTATGTGACAACTTCTATATAAATACTAGTGGTAAAAGCAGAAGTAAGGATTAATGAACTCAAAACAGATTAAAGATAAAATATTTTACTTTCTTATGACTAATATGTTTAATGATTAATAATACATAAGCTGTTATTACTCAATTTTGTTTAAGGATTGTAAAGGAAATGAAAAATTTTAAATATTAAAGTTAACATATAGAACTGAAAAAACCCAAAAGAATATTCAAATAGTGACATATACATATAGAATATACTATGAATGTAGAATAAGTAAATAGTCATATCATATGTTAATAAAAGAAAGCTCCAGAAAGATATTTATCAAAAAAATTAACAGATTATCAATAGGTAACAAAATATTTTTTCTTCTATTTTTTCTATATTGTTAAAATTTCACTAAACATTTGTTGAATAATTTTTGCATATAAAAATGCATTTTTTTCATTCACCAAAAACACAAAATATGGGAAAAATTATTCTAATAAACGAGGCACTGTCTTTCCAAGTGTAAGGCAGCAGTAATCTCTATGGGAATCATCTCACTTTCTATTTTTAAAAACTTGTCAGGCTGCATGCTAGACCTATAATCAGAATATTAGGGGTTGTTCAGAAAATCATTGAAGGAGAAGGAAAGTGAAGATGGTTAAATACAAGAAAGCTAGCAATAATCTCAATGATTGACAATTATAATAAATTTCAGATGGATTTCCTTCACATCAATCGCCTGCTATGGCAAAATGAGTCAGTTGTGAATATAGAATCTGTTATTTTGCTGTCATAGTCACAGAGCATTAGAGCTTTAATTTGTGATTTGAGAAATAGAACCTCTTAAAGGAATTAATTTTAAAACTCACAAATAGTGGCGATTCACTTAGCTTTTACTTACATACTTCTGAAGCCATGATTTCAGAGGTTATTTTTTATTATTTTAAGCATACAGGGATAGGTATTTAAATGATCAAATCTTTATCTGCACTCAGTTTAGATGTATACCTATGTATTCCTGCACATTTCTAGCTAATGACTAAATATTATAATCTGTAATGTACTTTAGAGTAGGTTAGAGGGGGTGGTAGTTTGAATAGAGGCTCTAAATAATAGGTACTAAAATAATTCATGTTTCCAATTTCTTTTTTTAAAAAGAAAGCTCAGGGGCTTGATAGATATTTGAAGTATTACCTAGATTTCCTTTCATCCATATTAAGAAAATTTAATCAAATTTTAAATGGCTAGTGACTTTTATTTTGCCAGGAAATAATAAAATTCAGGTGAATAGAGTCAGATAGATTTAAGTATAGGAGACTGGATCACCCACAATCATACAGCATTGTGCTTATAAGCAAGCCTTAGTTCCAGAATCAGATAGACCTGCATTCAAGCTTAGCTCCCACTCTTATTAGCTATGTAACATTGGGCATGTTAGTTAACCTTTTTAGGCCTCAGTCCCTCATATGTAAAATAGAGTTTATTTTATTGAGCTCAAAGAGATGTTTACTATCTACAAGTAACAGATAAATAGTAATTACTCAATGAGTTATTGCTACTATCAATAAATATTAACCATCTGTGTTAGGTTTCTCCAGAGAACCAGAACCAATAGGAACCTCCATTGATATGAAGATAGATATAGATATCTGTGTGTGCATGTATGGAGAAAGACAGGGAGAGAGAAATCATAAGAATTGGATCATGTGATTATGGTGACTGAGAAGACCCACAATCTGCCCTTTGTGAACTGAAGAAACAGGAAAGCCAGTGGTGTGATTCAATCAAAGTGCATGAATGCTGACATCCAAGGGCAGGAAAAGATGAATATCCATCTGAAGCAGAGAGCAAGTTCATCCTTTCTACACCTTTTTGTTCTATTTAGGCCCTCAACAGACTGAATGGAGCCCACCCAGGTAGGTGAGAGAGATCTTCACTAAGTCTACCAATGCTACTCTTTTTGGGAAACACCCTCACAGACACACCCAAACACATAAAATTAGTAATCATAGCATCATATTCCCATTTCCCTCTTCATGCAAGTTCATTAATGTATGTATCAGCTTTTCTTAAATATCTGTCTTAAAATATTATACAGAGAGTTCTGTTTATGTGAGAAGAAATGTTTTGATAAGCAGCTTAGAGTGAGGGCATGAGACCTCCAAGAGGCATTTCTGAGAAATCTCTTGTCTTTCCCCAGAACTTCTTTCCAATGCAGTCACAACTAGTATATAAGATCCATTTTTCCCTTTCCATCTTCTGGGAGATGACTTGACTTGTGAAATGAAATTTGACTTTCTTTTGGTTTATTTCTATTTTGCTTCCATACTATTAGCAAAGTTGATAAAGATTTGTTCTTGGAGCCCATTATATTAAAGGTCTTGGAGACCTTTACAAGATATGGAAGCATTCATTAATTATAAATAATATGCCTGTCACATGTCACATGTGACAATATGGAAAATAGAAATATTTATTGAAGAAGATACAAAATACAAGAAGCATTGTACATAGGACAATGATGCCTCAGTCCCCTTCAAAGTGGGCACCTTGGGATCTCACATAGTTCTCCCAATCACCATTAACTGCCCCATCATATTTTCCTGAATATCATAGACAGTCTGAAATCTCTTCCCTTTCAAAGGTGATTTTAGGTTTGGGAAAAGTCAAAAGTTGCAGGGTGATAAATGTGGGCTGTAGGGGGGACTGAGTCACCTGGGTTGCCAATCTTTGTTGATTGTAGCCTGTACACGTACAACATTCTCAGATGTTCTGCTTGTTGCAGGCCTTCCAGAACATAGATCACTTTCAACAGATTATCGACCATCTTTGAAGCATTTGTGCCACACTTTTATTTGTGCTGCATTTATTGCATTGCGCCCGAAAGCCTTCTGAATCGTCCAAATAGTATCTTCAGAGGAATGTTCAAGCTTAAGACAAAATTTGATGCATATTCATTGCTCTACTCACTCAGTTCCTTTGAATGCAATAGTTATACAATACACATGCTCACTCAATGGCATTTACCAGCCCCGCTGACTAGTACAGTGAAGATGACATTGTTCTTGCATGCACATTCTAGTCCACTCTCCTTAGCTGTGCAAACTGTTCATTACAGTTTGCATCATTACATCCACCACTATACTGACATGCTCACTTGGCCTTATGGCATGGGTTGATAGATAAATGTGAGAGGATACAAAAATATAACTCAATAACCACCAGATAAGACCCTGGCTGGCATGGCTAAGTTGGTTAGTCATCATTCCACAAAAGGCACATGCCTGGGTTTTGGGTTCGGTCCCTAGTCAGGGGCATGTGACAACCTATCAATGTTTCCTTCTTTTTCTCCCTCCCTTCCCCTCTCTCTAAAAATAAAAAATAAATAAAAAATTTTAAAAATTATGTCATTCTGCTATAACAGAGTTACATTTAAAAAAAGAAAGAAAGAAAAAGGGAACCACTAGATGAAAGAGATGCACAGGGCAAGGTACGGGGGGAAGGGCACAGAGCTCCCTTGCCCTCTCTTGATGCACTACCACTTTCCCCAAATTTCCACACTTTTACTTGCCCAGAGCCCTCTAAACTCTACCCTTTGGGGTTTTTATGTTGGCTTCATTACATAGGCATGACTGATTAACCTACTAGTTGTTGGTGATTGATTCAACCTCCAGTCCCTCTCCCCTCTCTGGAGATTGGGAGTGAGATTGAAAATCCCAATCTTCTAATTATATGGTTGGCTCCACTGGCAACCAGCCCTCATCCTTAGGTACTTTCCAAAAGTCCCCTCCTCAGCATAACAAAAGACATCTTCATGGCTTTCAGTCCTTAGGAAATTCCAAGGGTTTTAGGCAATCTGTGGCAGAAATGGGAGAAAGACCAAATATCTATTTCTTATTATAAATCTCAATATCACAGTACTACTTCCATTATCAAAATAGTTTAAAAATAATATGACCACCCAACCCTAACTAGACCTTGCCTCAGTTCTTCTCTGTTTCTTTATGCTCCCGTGTCCTGAGCTTGGTATTCTGATAAACACATCCTGCTCTCTCTAGAGTTCATGCTTACTTGTAAAACATGTAATAATCCTTGAATCTTGCCTCATAAGATGTGAGTTCCATTCCTACATCTCACCAGCTCTGAGACCTAAGAAAACAATGAATTAAGCCTCAGGATCTGCATCTCTTTAAAACAAGGTGATGGTAATGTTGCCTTCTTTCTCATAGGGCTGCTGTGAAGCTAAAAGTAAACATTGTGAAAGAATTTGATAAATGACAAAGCACTGTGCAAATATAAGAAGTGTTACAGAACAGATAGTTCATCTACCCATCTCTAGCAGAGCCAGACACTAAACCCTGAGAATTGCAGTAGAGAAACATTGGCTATTTTATTGATGAATGGAGCCAACCAGGAAAACGAGAAGCTAGTGCTCAAAAGATTGAACCCTCTGATGATGTGTAGGCTACAGATTATATAGGGCCAACTCCTAAGTCACCATGGGTTCTAGGGGTTCAGGGTCTTGCTGGGAGCTGATTGGTTGGAAATCAGGTAAGGGTAATAAATCATTTCATTGGGTGTTGAGGACAGTTCTGATGTCTTTTCCAGTGGCATACTTCTGGTCTCACAAGAAAGTAGCCAGAGAGTCCTTCCACCTCAGGGCTCAGGAACTAAGCCATAACTTAGATCAAGATGTTACCTTTAGCCTGCCAGAGGAATGGACTTTGTGATCACGAGTCAAGCTCCTGCTACAGAATTCTGCTGCTTTGCAGCTTGCTGATTATCAAGGGAAATGGTAGGTCTCTGAGCAGTATAGACAGAGAGGGATGATATCTAGAGCTAGGATTTACAACTAAATTTAATCAAGGTCATAAGGAACCTTGTTTTCAGGGGTATTTTGGTGGGCTGTTTCCTAGATGTGCTTGGACACCTGCTTAAGGAGGCAGTGCCACACACACACACACACACACACACACACACACACACAAATGCTTAATGTTTGTTGTATGTTGTTTTATTTACTATGATGTGCAATAAGAACTTAAAATGAAGCCTACGTAAATACTTCTAGTTACTACATTTTGGTAAATTTTAGTCATTTCCATTCTAGAAAAATATTCTCCTTTCATACAAGGAACGATTTTTTGTTGGTGGGATCATGGGCAATGAGAAAAAGAATGGACTTTGCAAAAAGGGGAAGGCTGAAAATAAATGAGGATTTGGTCATGGCTATGCTATGATTCTGTTAGGTTGTCTGTCAAGGACCAGAGTCAGGACCTTGGGAGACAATAGGCTACATGGGGTTCACACTGGATGGAAGTCATTACGTCAGGGATCACAGTCCCATGCAAGTGTACGTAGCTTTATCCCTCACTTCTCTCCCAGAGCTTAAATATTAAATTATGTTAAAATCATAGCGTTTCAGGACCGGATAAAGCTACCCTTTCTTTATTTCAACTCCCTTGGCTGAAAATCAGGAACACAATTCATACTGTCATCATTGCCTGGTGGAAGGGTTTAAGCTCCCTGGGCTGCCTTTGAAAAATGCCATGCCTAACGTTCTACAAATGTTTGCCTTGAGTCAAATGTAGAACTTCTGTAGAATTATAGAGGGGTTAGTGGTGAGCATTGTTTTTACAAGATAAGGCATCATTTAACATTATGCTCACTTTCCTATTAATGCTTGGGGTCATTTTTTCCTAGCAGTTGCATTTGATTCTGAAGGGGATGTGGCAGAAATGCAAATAAATACCCATAACACATGATGTTTTGACCTCCATGAAATTCATCAAAGAGTAGAAAATTATATTCAGAATCAAACATTTCCTTTAGCAAATGTACTATCATAATGTTGTGTAAAAGTTTCAAATTTATTTTTACTTTGCCTTGGGCTGCTCAGTAGTCCTTAAATACATATTTAGTGCAGCACATGATTTAGAAGTTTTAATTTTTCAAAGAGAAAGAATCCTTTGAGTGAATTGGCAATGGAAATCAATGGTAGGTTTCTTACCACAGTGTTATCAATTACTTTAATAAATTTAGTGGAAAAAAATAAAATATGATGTGATTTTTCTACATCTTAATATTATTCCTTTTTAATTTATACTATGTGTTGCTGCTTATTATCTTTAGTACATTATTAAGTAATTAATATTTAGGGAAATTATTAATTTTTCCACATCTTAGTGTCCTTATCTGTTAAATGGGATTTTTTTTTTTGCTAGAAGGATAATACATACTTTAATCATTCACTTCTCTTGAAGATAATTGTGATGACCTGATCAGAATATCTGTCCACAGTGTATCAATTTAATTCCTTTTTAAATATATTTTATTGATTATGCTATTACAGTTGTCCCATTTCTCCCCCATCATTCCCCTCCACCCTGCACACCCCCTCCCACCCACATCCCCCCCCTTTAGTTCATGTCCATGTGTCATAAGTTCTTTAGCTTCTACATTTCCCACACTATTCTTGCCCTTCCCCTGTCTATTTTCTACCCACCATCTATGCTACTTATTCTCTGTACCTTCCCCCCTCTCTTCTCCTCCCACTCCCCTGTTGCTAACTCTCCATGTGATCTCCATTTCTGTGTTTCTGTCCCTGTTCTACTTGTTTGCTTAGTTTGCTTTTGTTTTAGGTGTGGTTGTTAATAACTGTGAGTTTGCTATCTTTTTACTTTCATATTTTTTTATCTTCTTTTTCTTAGATAAGTCCCTTTAACATTTCATATAATAAGGGCTTGGTGATGATGAACTCCTTTAACTTGACCTTATCTGAGAAGCACTTTATCTGCCCTTCCATTCTAAATGACAGCTTCACTGGATAGAACAATCTTGGATGTAGGTCCTTCACTTTTGGTGAAGGGCTTGGTGATGATGAACTCCTTTAACTTGACCTTATCTGAGAAGCACTTTATCTGCCCTTCCATTCTAAATGACAGCTTCACTGGATAGAACAATCTTGGATGTAGGTCCTTCACTTTTATGACTTGGAATATTTCTTTCCAGCCCCTTCTTGCCTGTAAGATCTATTTTGAGAAATCAGCTGACAGTCTGATGGGAACTCCTTTGAAGGTGACTGTCCCCTTATCCCTTGCTGCTTCTAGAATTCTCTCCTTCATTTTAATCTTGGCTAATGTAATTATGATTTGTCTTGGTGTGTTCCTCCTTGGGTCCAACTTCTTTGGGACTCTCTGAGCTTTCTGGACTTCCTGGAAGTCTATTTCCTTTGCCAGATTGGGGAAGTTCTCCTTTATTATTTGTTCAAATAAGTTTTCCACTTGTTGCTCTTCCTCTTCCCCTTCTGGTACCCCTATAATTTGGATGTTGGGATGTTTAAAGATGTACTGAAGGTTGCTAAACCTCTCCTTAGTTTTTTGAATTCTTGTTTCTTCCTTGTTTTCTGTTTGGTTGTTTGTTTCTTCCTTCTGGTCCACTCCATTGATTTGAGTCCCAGTTTTCCTCCCATCACTATTGGTTCCCTGTGGGTTTTCCTTGATTTCACTTAGTGTGGCCTTCATTTGTTCATCTAATTTGTGACCAAAATCAACCAACTCCATGAGCATCCTGATCACCAGTTCTTTGAACTGTGCATTGGATAGGTTGGCTATCTCTTGGTCACTTAAAGTATTGGCTCTGGTGATTTGATTTGTTCTTTCATCTGAGCCTTTTTTTTTTTTTTTGTCTGGTCATGGCTGTTAGGTAGTGAGCAGCAGAGCCTTAGGTCTTCCCCAGGGTAGGGAAGCCCAGTCACAGGGTTGTGATGCTGTATGTGGGGGGTGGGATCCAAGAGGGAACAATGGTGCTTGCTCCTCTCTATCTCAGATTCCAGTCTCTTCCACTGCTTCCCCTTTGCCTGGATTATCTGCATGCAAATGTGGGACCACCTGGTCAGCCAGCCACCTTGCCAGGTCTCACTGGGTCTGCCCGTTGCCACCCCATGCCTGGGGTCACTAGCTGCCACCTGTGTGCCTGGGATCTGCCAGCCACTGCCTGCGTGCCTGGGTCCACCAACTTCCATTTTTTTCCTGCCATGACTCCACCCCTCTTACTGGTCTGGATGAATGGTTGTCGGACTTCCGTACAGTTCAATTTTCTATCAGTTCTGGATGTTTTCTTGTTTCTAAATCTTTGTTGTCCTTAATTTTGGTTGTGCGAGGAGGCACAGTGTGTCTACCTACGCCTCCATCTTGGCCGGAAGTCTAAATGGGGTGGTTTTGATTATCGGATAATTTATTTTATGTGCATGGCATTTTGTAAATGTCAGCCATTATAATTACCGGAGACAAGTAATTTTTACATAAAATGTTATGTCTTTTATAAGATAATTTTTTAAAGATTTATTTTATTTTATTTTTAGAAAGAGGGAGGGAGGGAAACATCAATATGTGGTTGCCTCTCACATGGCCTCTACTGAGGACCTGGCCTGCAACCCAGGCACATGCCTTGACTGGGAATCAAACCAGCGACTCTTTGGTTTACAGGCCAGCGCTCAATTCACTGATCCACACCAGCCAGGGCTTATAGGATAATTTTTTATGTTTTAAGACAAAATAAATGTCAATGCAAGTAATTCTATTTTTATGATCATTATTAAAATGTTTTATTTTTGCCAAATATAATCTACTTTACAATGAGAAACTATATTTCCTATTGTCTTTAGTTTTAAAAAATTGATGCTAAAAGTATAACTAACCAATGCTTTTTGATACCTGCTGTAAGTCAGGTAGCTTCCAAGACTCTTTCGGAGGTTCAAACATAAAAAGAACCATCACTTCCCATAAGCCACTTAGAATTTTTTGGCAGAGATAGCTATTTTAACAAGCAAGTTCAATATAGGACAGAGTAGAAAAGAAGCTTTAAGAGAAACATAGATCACAATGTTCAAGAAAACAGACAAGAATCCATTATACTGCTAGAACAAGGAAAAACTTCACAGATTAGTAGCATTTTGCCTCAAAAAGAATTTTTCAGGCGAAAGAAAAGATGAAAGTGAGGACATTGGCACATGAGTGTACACGGCAAGTGCAGGGAATAAACATCAGGTGTTTGACATTGAATCATGGGCTAGAGAAGGGCTAAACCTTTAAAAGTTGGGCCATATCTCAAGACTGGTCATATCTAGGTGCAAAATAGTGAGGGCAAGAATAATCTTCTCATGGCTGCAATGGGGATGAAGAGGTAGTAGCAGATCATAACTTTGCAGGATTCTTAACTAATTGAGTGAAGATAAAGGAGAAGAAAAGGAAGATAACCCCAATTTTCTGGCCTTATGTACCTTAAATAATAAGGATGAAATTAGTATGAAAGAGATGATGGATCCTTGGTGAAGCAGCAGATATCATGTCAGCTTCAGCCATGCTAAGTTTAAAAAATACTCTTGGGAGTTTCTTGTGAAGGCATTTGAGTTGAAAACTGAAATCTGATGTTCACGGGAGGTGTCAGGGTTCAGAGATTTGAAAGTCCCACATAGTAATGGTAGTGATGCCTTGAAAATAAATGTATAAATGTTCATCAATAATTCCAGACTGAGTAACTGGAAATACTGAGGTAGACACTGTTTTGAGAAGTTTAACTGTAAAGGACAAGGGAGGCATAATGCGGCAGCTAAATAGTTACCATAATGTTGGAAGACAGTTGTTCTTTTTTAAATGGAGTGACTTCAAAAAGTTTAAATTTTGATGGGAAGAAGCCACATAAAGGGAGAGAAAGAGGTTCGGGGGACAATGGATGGTCAATATCCTGTCACTTCTGAAAAACAATTAATTCTTTATCACCTTGATGGATTGTTTGTTTGTTTAAGTGTATGTGTCATTTCTTCAGCTAAATATTAGTTCTTTGGTCACAGGTCATTCTCCTGTTTGAATTCCCATGCTCCCAATCCCCAGATTCACCCTCTGCTGTACACATACACGCATACTGCAGACACACTAGAGAGACACCCAGACACAGAGACGTACACATCTCTAGCGGTGGTTGTATGTAATGGATACTACACAAATGTTTGCTTCTCATTTGATAGTTCAAAATACTCAAAGGTTAGTGACCTACAAAAGACATTTCTCAGTGACTCTGCCAACAACTTTCCCTTCTGTTGTAATAGAAATGATAAAACATGTCCTCACTCTGTCATTAGTATTCAGAAGCAATAGATGAATACTAAATCCTCACTGAATAATTTAGTTCGAAATGTTTACCCTTAGATGTGCAAGTCCAACATCACTGGAAAAAAACACCATGTACTACTTACTCTCAGAAGCAATCATTTTAGTATCTTTAACACTTTAAATGCCAGATGAGATCCTGAGAAACAGAACAGAAAAAGCCTCAAAGAAAGTTTCAAATTCCTTGGATGTGTTCACTCCCATCTCTCCTGTACTACCCACCTCCATTTTACATTTGCTGTTGAAAACCTGAGGATTCCTGAGCCACTACTTTTGTTCTCTATCCTTGTTTCAAATATTGATGATTGAGAAGTTTTTATTGCTAATCTTTAAATTCCAACTACATTTCTAGGACCCTACAATTTTCTCTATCTATTCAAGGAGACAATGATAAAGGCATTGTAATTAGTAGGAGGAACATAAACCAAAATAGATTCAGCATCACTAGCCATCAGAGAGATGCAGATGCAAATTAAAATCACAATGGGATACCACTCCATACTGGTCAGAAAGACCATCAAAACCAAATCAACAAACAACAAGGGCTGGCGAGGATGTGTAGAAAAGGGAACCCTAGTACAATGTTGGTCGGAATGCAGACTGGTGCAGCCACTGTGGAAAACAGTATGGAATTTCCTCAGGAAGCTAAAAATGAAACTGCCTTTTGACCCAGCAATTTCACTGCTGGGATTACACCCTAAGAATCCTGAAACACCAATTCGAAAGAACCTATGTACCCCAATGTTCATAGCACAATTTACAATAGCCAAGTGCTGGAATTAGCCTAAGTGCCCACCAGTAAATGAGTGGGTAAGAAAAACTGTGGTACATTTACACAGTGGAATACTGCACAGCAGATAGAAAGGAGTTCCTATCCTTTGCTACAGCATGGATGGATCTGGAGAGCATTATGCTAAGTGAAATAAGGCAGGCGATGAAAGACAAATACCATATGATCTCACCTATAAGTGGAACCTAATCAAAAAATAAAAAACAAACAAACAAACAAGCAAGCAAAATATAACCAGAGACATTGAAATAAAGAGCAAACTGACAGTAACCAGAGGGGCAGGGGAAGAGGAATAATGGGGGGAAATAGGGAAAGTGTTGTCAAAAAACATATATAAAGGACACATGGACAAAGCCAAAGGGGGTAGGTTTGTGGGTGGGAGATGAGGATGGGTGGACTGGGGGTGTGTGGTGGGATGAAAATGGAGGCAACTGTACTTGAACAATAATATAAATAAACAAACAAATAAACAAAAGATTCAGATTCAAATCCTGCCTCACCATTGAAAAACTCCAGCTACGACACACTTCATTGAAACTCAACCTCCTTGTCTCTAAGTGAGAATGTTTTTACTTACCTAGCTACTTAACACATGTCGGGATTAAAAATAAAATCCTGGCACAGTGTGAGGCCTGAATGAATGGTTGCATTTTACTGGAGTAATGAGCACAATTTCTTTTATTTTGTTCCTATCTTTACCTTTGTCAGGAATATTATGTGATTTCCATTCTTTTTGTCACCTGGATTTCTCATATGGGCCAATTCATGCTCAAATGAATGATGTTCCTGGGGAAGGTCCTGAACCATTGTTCTTGTTCCTACATACGGTGAAAAGTGGAACACACTGAGATTCACTGACTATAATTATAGCAACTTTACCTGGCAGCTGAGCTTATTCTGCTCTTTCATGTGTTAAAAAGTGATACATTAATATTTAACTTTTATTTATGTGCCTACCTAGTGGTGTGTGCTTTACAGATAATGCAAAAATAGCCACTTTTGCGCTCCAGGAACTTATTCTCTAAGATGATGGACAGCTCTATTCATGTCCTTGAGGAGTTACAAGTAGAGAACAGGTGCCTGCTGACAGGGGTGCCACTGTCTGCTTCATGGGCACATTCAAGATTGCAACAGCTTTGGAGGAAAGCATCAGGTCAGCCTGCAATGAGCATGATGGCCTGCAGGGTTTCCAGGCTGCAAACACAGGGGCAGATGTCAAGTTAAGTTTTTTTCCCACCTGTGATTCATAAGGTACATAGTTTCATTAGGCTGGAGGTTAGAGATCTTGCCAGGATCCCAGAAGCAGGCAATCTCCACGAAGCAACGGAACAGAAGGTGGAGAACACAGGAGTCAAAGCTGTTGACTGTTGAAACCTCACGAGACAAACCTGACTCCTAAAAGCCTGGCTGCTGATATGGGCCAAAAGCTATTGAGAGCTTGTTGCCTAGCAACATGACACCACCCAAGAAAGAGGAGATGGAAGCTTTTCATTTTCCCAGGTTGCAGGTAATTTTTATAGGGGGTGTTTGGAAAGTGTGTTCTTGTATCTTTGTCTTTTCTAGAACCTGACATTTATTTGCTTCACATGTCAATTAGAAAACAAAATTTTGTGAGTTCTCCCTGTATGCTGAGTGATATCTTTTGGGGATTCTGTTCCATCAGCAGTGTGAACACATATATTATAAATAAACTGAAAGTTCAGGAGTGAGTTGGTGAGCCCCACTTAATGCAAAGCAATGGTGGCGGCTGAGTACATTTCTGAAATAACAAGGCAAATGGAAACTAGCAGCTGTGATGAATGCGGTAAATAAAACATCAGCTGAAGTTCTTAAAAGAAATATCTTACCAAAGAGTGATGGCATCCTATACTTAGAAAACATTTATAATCCCTAGGTTTCATTGTTATGTGACTAAACAAGCTGTCCAAAGTCAGGGCTGCTGGTAAAATACAGGGAGCTGGCTGCGTTGCTCTAACTGGGGAGCCACCCAGGGTAGCATCCTCAGAGACCAGTGCTCATCTGCAAATAGGTGTCAGCCTGCACTAGGTACCAAAATTGAGAGTAAGCACTTAACAAACGTTTTCAGCAATTTAACAGGGTAAGTTTATGTCTGTGGACTCTAATATTTTTTAAAAATCAGACCTTATATTTTTGTCTTTTTGTTTTATGATAATTCATTTTATTGTATTTAAATAGAAATATTGGTCTACTATCGACTGGAAATTAGAAACAAACAAACAAAGAAAAAAATGGGCTCAACACAAAAAAGTTTGAGAAACATTGCTCTAGGAGTCAACATATTTTTGTGAAGGTCCAGATACTGAATATTTTTGGATTTGTGGGATGTACAGTCTCTGTTGCTACTAGTAACGCAGCTGTTAAAGGGCTGAGCCTTATTGAATCACAATCTCTGGAGGTGGTGGCAAGAACACCAGTATATTTACAAATGACAGAATTTCCTTATTTTTTGGCAGGCTTTCTGAGTTCCTAAAAGGACAAAAGCTTAGGCTTCACCAAACTTACATAATAGGCTGTATGACTTTTTTTGTGTATCTGCTTGCTAATACATATTTGCATAAAAGGCAAGATCCAGTATAAGATTCCTTCCCACTGTCTAGTAGCGAGGTTGTGGGGGAAGAGACACATAACTCCATCCACTTATTTTTTTTTTAATTTTTTTATTGTTCAATTACAGTTGTCCCAATTTTTCCTGCATTGCTCTCCCCTGCCCTGCCTAACCCTCCTCCTCAGCTTCCACAGTGAATCCCCACCCTGTTGTCATGTCCATAGGTCCTTTATACATGTTCCTTGACTAGACCCTTCTCCTTCTTTCTCCCATTATCCTTGTCTTTCCCTCTCTGGTCACTGTCAGTTTGTTCCTTATTTCCATGTCTCTGGTTCTATTTTGCTCATTTGTTTGTTTTGTTCATTAGGTTCCATTATATAGGTGAGATCATATGGTATTTGTCTTTCATTGCCTGGCTTACTTCACTTAGCGTAAGTCTCTCCAGTTCCATCCATACTGTTGCAGAGGGTAGGAACTCCTTCTTTCTTTCTAATGTGCAGTATTCCATTGTGTATATGTACTCCATTCACTTCTAAATTCCCAAACTTAACAGTTGTAAATGGCCAGATTGGCTTTATACAGTTTGCTGTGTAAGGTAATATTATTATCTTTATAGCACAGATCCTGCCAAAGATTAAGATTTTTCTTTTCCCTCACTTTCTAATGGGACATATAAGGTAGCCATCTTGAATTTACCAAGAGCAGCTCCTCCCACCCTGTGAACACTTGTCTCTAAAGATAGTTGTGTTCAGAAGGGCAGGGACAGGCCAACTTGCCCTTTAGTCTACAACCTGGGCATGGAATGACACCCCTTGTGCCCAGTAATTACAGAAAATAACTGTCTAGCATGGAAAGGATGATAGTTCTCTGAGATTTAAAATGGAAATACTGGTAGGACTGAGAAAGAGAGATTCCTTGAGAGAATGAAAATGAGATTCAGGGCATTAACAGTGGAGGACCGTTGTGCCATTCCTGCCAGTGTTCTCAGGGCCAGCAGCGGTGCAGGGATGATGTTGGTGAGTGAACTGAAAGCAAGGAGGCATTGCTGCCCTGTGAGCATTGGCCCCAGTGGAGGACTGCAGCAGAGGCCTGGGTCTCCATCTTTGCATTCCAAGCCTGGATTACCAGGCCCCCTTATTACATACTCTCCATAACCTTCCTTGCATTTGTAGCAGGAAGCAAGTCCAAACAACCTTAATCTTGGAGACAAGATGAGCTGTGAAACCTGAGCAAAGCATACAGTGTGTTTTGAAGTACCTGTGGGCACTTGAAAGTCTTTAGTAGGAATCCCCATTGAGGGCAGGTGTTCTACGTGGATGTCTTGTTGGGCTCAACAGCCTAACAGGCCAGAAAGCCACCTGACAGTGACAATGTAGGGTTTGAAAATGAGAGCTAAGTGCTGCAAACTTGGGAGCCCAACTGAGAAGTCCTCTAAACTAAGTTGGTCTAAGAGAATGAGATACTCTGTACAAAGATCCACACTGTCCTGAGAGGTTATCAGCATCACCAAAGTAGCACTGGTTTTCAAGAGTGACACCATATGGCAGTGAGAAGAAAAGGAGCCTTGACTGGAGTCTTCAGTATTCTCCACTCTTTGATGTAAAAGTTGGGTTGGTCCCTTCCTTTCAATTCTATTAACTGCATGGAATCTGGCAACTCATGGGAAAGACATCAGTCCCCCAAGGGAGATGACTGATAGTAAGGCAGATGGGATCTCACATTATTAATTAGAAAATAAAAGATGTAATCATACTGGTCTCCCTCATTTGTGAAAAAGTTCATAGCTTATTCAGAGGAATCAAATGAAATAACAGATTTCTTGGAAAGAACAAAATAAAATAATACTAATAGTAATAAAGGTATTATAGGTAGTAAGTATTACAATTATTATTTTAGGCTGGAGATTTGATGTCAGACAAATTAAGTGCCCTAGGCAGCTGTTGCCTTCTTGCCTTACACTGTTCTTTTCAAATTTCCATATCTGGAGAACTAATATTGGTTGAATTGTGTCCCCAAAAATGGTATGAGCAAGTTCTAATCCCTAGTACTTGTGCATGTGACTTTATCTGGCGGTCAGGAAGGGGAATGTAGGCAGATGTACTTGAGTTAAGGTAAGGTCTTTGGAGTGGGCCTTAATCTAATATGACTGCTGTCCTGGTGAGAACAGAAGGGACTCATAGAGAAACACACACAGGGGAATGCCGTTGATGAAGAAAGCAAAGACTGGAGTTATGGGGGCCACAAGCCAAGGAGAGCCTGGAGCTACCAGGAGACTCAGAGGAAGGATAGTCCCACCAGCAACTTGATTTCACACTTATGGCCTCAGGAAATGTGTGAGAATTCATTTCTGTTGCTTTAACCTACCAAATTTGTGGTGTTTCATAGCAGCAGACATAGAAAATTAATACAAGAACTAAGTAATTAAAAACGGAAAATTTTCTTGTCACTCAGAGAGAACGGTCTCAAGAAAACACAGACAAGGTACTGAAAAATATAAACATATGACTTTCACTTGTAGCATTAGGTTGATGAGTGAACTTAATTATGGATAGAATCTGTCTATAGAAGGTGCATGGGGTAGCTTCCAGGATAGTTAAAGGAGCCCAGTACATGGGACTCTTTTTAGGACTCTGAGGGGAATGAAGATGGATATTAAATTCCTGTCTTCCTTAAGACTCCGTACTCTTCCTCCTTCCCCTCCCCCACTTTTTTCTCATCTTTTTTCTTCTTTCTATTTCCCCTTGACATAGTAACCTTTAACAAAATTTCTCCTGTTTTTCAACACCTTTAATAGATTGATGAAATGAGAAAGCTATTTTTTAAAAATATCTTACCAGCAAAAAATTTCTTAGAAAGCTGTCCTGGGACCCAGCTCACCTTGGGAACTGAATTTTCTCCTGAAGGGTAAGCAAACAAAGAGCCTCCAAGACCCAGGTGATACCCTGGGACCTCAGCTAATAAGCTGAACCCATTGTTTTTTTTTTTTCTCAAAGTTAGTTATGAATATACTAGATAGTTGATTTCTGTCCCTGAGCAAAGAAAAGGACTTGAGTAACAGTAATCTGTTCCCAACTTGTTCTTCAAGGGAAGGAGATTTGAGACATGTCAATAAAGTTAAGGATGAGCCTGCTGGAAAGAAATATAAAACCCTCATTCCACTCTCATGTCCACACTATCCCCTCACATAGCTCTGAGGTGAGAGGGGAATCTCTGAGGTAGAGAAAAGCAGACACACAGTTCTGAGGAATCTTTTGAGTTTTCTAGCAACACAAAGCCACTATAATTTTGACATTTTGTTTTCATTCTTTGAAAATAATGACTATTGAAAAGAGTCTACTAAAAATTGGGAGTTGAAAGAACATACCGGTAACCAACATGTTATTCAACTCCTGTATCCTAACAACAAAAATAAGTTATAATAATGCCTGGATGCTCAGTAATCCATGTCTATTTGGTAATTAATTAGAACAGATTCTGACTCTGCAATTAAAATTGTAAAATGCACATATTCTTATTTGGGGCCCTGGTGTTATGAACTGATTTAAGCCAATTTGGTCACACACAATTGTGAGATACAATAAGAACCTTATCTTAGAGTCAGGAAAATTTATGGGTCTCCTCTTCCATACTGTCACAACCAGGAGGAACATTAAATCACAGCAAGTGTCAGAATAAATCTACTTGCCACAGTGCAAACATTTATGAGCAAGCAGACCTCAAATCATTAATTGTATTGTTCTTTCCTTGAACCCTAGGAAAAGTCCAGTTTTCTGTTATTTCACACACACTCAAGTATTTTGTACGAAAATGTTCATTGGAGACAGATATGATACTATTTTAGTAGTAGGATTCAAGTAACCTTTCAGTTAGAATTCAGGTCCAGGATCCTTGAATGAGATCAAGAGTATCCTTAAGTGGTAAGTTCCAGTCCTACATTGAAATTATTATTTTTAAGATTTTATTTATTTATGTTTAGAGATAGAGGAAGGAAGGGAGAAAGAGGGGAAGAGAAACATCAATGTGTGAGAGAAACATTGATTGGTTGCCTCTCGCATGTACCCCAAGTGGGGATCGCCCATAACCCAGGCACGTCCCCTGACCAGAAATCGAACTGGTGACCTTTTGCTTTGTAGGATGTTGCTCAACCAACTCAGCCACGCAGGTCAGGGCTAAATTGAAGTTCTTGATCCCAAGATTCACATAGTTTGCACAATGGAGGTGCTAGTACAATATTTCTAACTTACACACCATTTTCTAGTTGAAAATTATTGCAGATATCCTTTATGCAATTAAGATCCCCTCTGATGAAAACTTCCATATGAACTGCTGAAACTTAGAAGCTGAGCTTTTCAGATATCAACAAACTGGCCTTGAAATATGTATACCTCATCAGAGTACTTAAAATGTTTAGTAATTTACCTCTCTCCCAAAATCCAGGGTGTACATAGAGTTAACATACATGTATAATGTTGTTAGAATATTTTAAAGTAAATTCAAATATTTTAACATGTAGTCTCCTTGTTCCATCAACATGCTCATTTCCTCTGAATTATTAAAACCTGCTCTTAAATATTTATTCACATGAAGTAAATAATAGTAGCTTTGAATATATATGTGGGTGAGAAGGTAGAAGTAAAAAACCTTTATATTTTTAAATAATATTTTCATATACTACTGATTCTACTAAGTCAGTTCCTTTATGTCACTTAGCACCCTCCCCTGCCATTCTCAGTCAAATAGTCATTTATTTGTACCAGTATCCTGCTGGCCAAATGGGGACAAGAAACTTGTATCACTTAACACACTTCTCTTTAAATTTAGTGTTGATGTTTTAAAAACTGTAAGTGATTAGACTAACACATCACAAGCAATGGCCACGACACTATCTCACCAGGTAATATTTATCTCATTGAATTCATTGAAGACTAGAGGCTGGCTCTTAGCCTAAGAGGCTCAGAATTTGAATTTGCCAGCGTTCTGGGATTGATTGTATTTGAGAACACCCATTTATGCTAATTAGGCAACCAAGTGACTCATAGAGATCAGAAAAGTTTAATTCACAATGAAAACCACAACTGCCAATTGGACCCAATACTAATATCAATTTGACCAGTGTATTTTCCCTCTGTGGGGAATCTATTGAATAAAAAAGAAAGGGTTTATCAGGACAAAATATTCTCTAAATTCGATTCTGAAAAGTCACCATTGAATCATTGGTCTATGTAAAAGTTTTATAGATGGTTGATGAGTGAATGAATGCTTAAAAGTTATGTTTACAAAGAAGGAACTTAAGGCCCCTTGAATTTAAGACCATAATTATATGAAAACGGTATTTGGAGAGAAGCAACATTCTAAAAACTTATAAAGAAATTAATGGTACTAAAACCATGAGCAGCAAGACTAATGTTTGTGAAGTATGAAGGGGTGAGAATAAACTCCCAGTCCTATCCATTTAAAAATTATGATAATGAAGTGTTCATTTATTCATTCATTTTATAATTTTATTTAGCAAATATTTCTGGTGAATGGAATCTACCGGCAATCTCAGGCCTATGGGATCAGTGATAGTATCCTGGTTGGTTGAGTCCTGTAAGGGTTGGAAGAAAAGTAACTTTTAACCAAGTGGAAGGGAGGTGATGTGAGGAGAATTAGCATCAGAGGTGAAGGGAACAGCAGGTGCATGGGCCGCAAGGGGACAAGAGGGTGGTACATTCTTGAGGCTGCAAGTTGTCAGTATGGCTTGAGCACAGAAAGGCAGCAGGTGTGAGGAATGATGAAAGTGAGGCTGGAAACGCAAGCAGGAAAGTGATTTTGATTTGGGGCCACCTGGGAAGCCCTAAAACAGGAGTTAGCAATGATAACATATGCATTTAAAAACATTCCACTGACTTACTCTGAGTTACAAAGAAATCTATCATTTTATTTTTGCCAGAGAATTATTAAACTTACAATATTTTAAATTTTGTTATAAATATGTAACTAGGTAACTCCAGTTAGCCTCAAAATAATGGATTCATTATTTTTAAAAATGATTTTTATTTTGTGTAGGCATGATCTTATAAAGAAGAACATACTAAAACAAATAAAAGAGGGCATAAAAACAAAATAATAAAAAATGATTTGTTCCTTTTTCACTATGCTTCTTTTCTTGAAACTAAATAAAGCTAAGCCAAACACAGTATCATAATGCATTTTGAAAACGCAGTAAAGTTTTTTTTCAAGTAGGTTAAAACCTCTAAAGAGGATATCATATTTCAAAGGATAAGCAAATAATCAGAGCACAGCAGAATAAAATTGATTTAACAGACTTTTTTTTTTCTTTTTCCACACATGAAAAGTAGGTTACTTACAGCTCAGGGATTTAACAAAATGCTTGTTTTCTAATTAATTTTCAAATCTCCTTGCACTACATTTCTCTGCCTTTAATCTGTTGTCATGATGTCTCTCCCTCATTAATAGTGGGCATCTGTTTCATTTACTCCTGTTGAAAGGGAACAAAGGACGGGTGCTTGGTGACTTAGTGACAGAGTACAGAGGAAGAGTGGAGAAGCAAGCATTTCTTTGAGGCTACTGGAAACATTTCATACCGTTTCAGGTTTCCCAGATCCTTCCTTATGACTTTCCAGTTGATGCATGCTCAGTTGTTGGGTGTGATCTGTCCTCTCTGACAGCAAAGGAACACTCAGAACTGAAAGTGTGGACTGAGTGTGGGTACCAAGCCTTTGTTGGTGGTGCCAAGTTGTTTTGGTTATCTGAAGACAGCCCTGCCTTTCTATCACTTTTTTTAATAAAAAGTTCTTTACAGAACTAGTATGAGTGGCATTCACTAACTTATTAATTCAACAGATATTTTTGATGCTTATATAAATCATTATGCTAAATGCTATTCTCCTAGAGTTTCATTTCTGATAACACAAGACATCGTACTTTTGTGTCAATTGGAATTGCTAGCTGTAAGGGGTACATGGAACAACAGAATGTGCCTACGAAAATTCCTTCTGTCAGAAATGAAGTCAACACATGAGTTGAAACATAAAATTGACAAATAGCTCAAAAAATATGCAAAATCACTAAGCTCTAAGAACCATCAGGGTTTATTCTAACCAGAGTGAAGACACTCCCATTTCTAAGGAAGGGAAGTGCTTTGTAGAAGGAAGTTGTCTTAGCCATCAAAGCATAAACAAGGAGATTCCCAGAGACCAAATTAGTTCCATCCAAGTTCTATAGGGGTGGAGCATATGCTTACCTATTGGATAAACTAAGAAAATAGACCCCTTGGCAGGTATATACCTACGCTGGAAACCCATCAGCCTGGCAGAACCCAGTGGTGTAAAACATTTATATCATATAACCAAGTCCCTCCCTTGATCATTTGGTTTTTTGCTAAGTAAAATCATAAAATGAATGAATAAATGAACACTTCCTTATCATAATTTTTAAATGGATAGGACTGGGAATTTATTCTCACCCCTTCATACTTCACAAATGTTAGTCTTGCTGCTCATGGTTTTAGTACCATTAATTTCTTTATAAGTTTTTAGAATGTTGCTTCTCTCCAAATACCGTTTTCATATAATTATGGTCTTAAATTCAAGGGGCCTTAAGTTTCTTCTTTGTAAACATAACTTTTAAGCATTCATTCACTCATCAACCATCTATAAAACTTTTACAGAGACCAATGATTCAATGGTGACTTTTCAGAATCAAATTTAGAGAACATCTTGTCCTGATAAACCCTTTATTTTCTTTCCTATTATTCTTTATTTCAAGTTCCTCCATAGTGGGACTTATTCAGTACATAAAAATGTGTAAGAAAGAGGAAAAATTATATCTATGTATTTCACTAATTTTCTCTGATAAAAACATTTTTAAGGAGAATCCACTATATGGCTTTTAGGAGAGTTGTGAGGGTGGAGAGAAAGAGTATATGAGAAAGAGATTATTTATAGTTTGTAAATATCCACAAGAAAAATTTAAGATATGTTGAATAAAACTATTTTCTGTTTAGTTACCCTATATTTTAAATTTTCCATATGAAAATATACATGTTAAAAAATACTATCAGATTTGTTTGGCTTTTAAAACAAAAATAGCTCCAAGCCATTTTCTTTTGATTATAACTTAAAATTATGCTTTATGCAAATATACATACAAATGTATATACGTATAGTACATATATACATAAAGCGTGATTTAATACATAAAGCTTACATATATGTCTATATGTGTCTGCATGTACACATATACATATATGTATATCTGTGCCATCTAAAAACCGATTCAAAAGTAAGTTACTATATTTCTTCAATTCTAACATCTCATTTTGAGTTGAGAGGGAAAATACTGTCCAATTTGTGAATACACTGATTGTAAGACATATCACAGTTTTAGAACATTAAATGCATAAAAATGAGCCTTTTGAAATCAAAGGTATGCCATGCACTTTTTCATTCTGCCAGAAATTAAGCCTGATTATGTATCCTTGCTATGCAAGTACATTCTATATTTTTTCCATTTAAATGTGTAAAATGGACACAGAAAATGTCAGCTGGTCTTGAAATATGGCTAAATGAAAGGCTTGATTTCTTTACAGTGAAGGAATGGCAGTATTTCAAAAGACTCTCGCCGGTCGATATTCTGTCTGCACACGCACAGGTTGCACCGGCTCTTGCCTGAGTGTTTCAGTGCTGGTGTTTTGCCGCCAGTCCATCACTTGACTATGCTTCCCTTTCTTTCATCTCTTATGTTATTCAGAGGCATGTCAAGGCCCAGGCATAATTCCAGAGCAGAACAAAAATATTATTTTTGGCTCAGTGTTACTAAGTTTCATATTGATTTAAAGTTTGACTTATTCTCATTCCTGCCATTGATTTTATGTCATGGTCAGTTAGTCAGATTAGGGTTTTGCCATCACCATAGCCCAGTGTTTTGCAAAGCATGGGCCCAAGATCACCCGCATGACATCTCCTGGGTGCTGGCAGAAATGCTAAGTCCTGAATCCCACCTTTGACATCCTGTGCTTAAATATCAAAGGCTGGGCTCTGGAACCTGTATTTTTTAATATTAAATGTATTGAAAGTGATATTGGTTAATAAAATTAAATAGGTTTTAAGTGCACAATTCTATAGTACATCATCTATATATTGCATTGTGCGTTCAGTACCCAAAGTCAAATCTCCTTCTGTAAACATCTCTACTTTTAATAAGTTCTCTCATTCAGGAACGTTTTTAGGTACAGCTAATTTATTACATAGATTTATCTTAGTATATATACAATTTTATACCTCAAATATTTTATCTATATATTTTTATGAAAAATTTCTTTAATGACTATATAATATTTCACTAAGTTGCAGAACCACAATTTCTCTATAATTTGGGCAGGGTAAATGGAGGCAGTCTGGCTCCCTCACCCAGACATCTGGGGAACTAAGATAAGCTGTGTGCTCATGCCCTTGAGTCAAGGTCTGATAAATGGTTCCCATAACATTGAGTGAGCTTGCATGCACAGAATTTTGCTGTTACACAATTTTCTAGCATCCTGCCAGCTTTGCATGCATTTAGTACATAAGGGACTGGGGTACATAAGGGACTGGGACTTTAGTACATAATTCCTGCTGTGCAGTGCACAGCAACATGCAGGGGGACACGCAGCCTGCATCGTGCATGGATCGCCCACCTTTGAATAAAGTCAGGTCAACCATCCCCACGGCTCCAGAATTTTCTCTCATTTGCCAGAACGCCATGTGAACCTGTTGGGCCTTGAGAGGCTACAACACATTTGGTCATGAGTTTCTCCCAATGTTTTGCTCTTACAATCACCACTGATGGTTACAAAGGTGTTTGTAATTTTTTTTCTAGACATAAAATTCTTTTTTTGATTACATGCCAAGAAAAATAATAACTGGATCAGAGAATATGAATTTAGAGTTCATGAATTAGAGTTCTTAAAATAATTTGACAAATTTCTGTCCAAAATGGTTATAACAATCCTTATACTCCAAGGCCTAGAGGGGAGAATGTGCTAAGTCAATAATATCTGGTCCTGACATCAAGGTAAATTAATCATTTAGGTTTGGGAAAAAAAGGTGGTGATAATTTCTATTCTTTTTGTAGTGTATACCAAATTCTTAACAGCAGCATTATAAATGATATGAATTATTTCTGAGACTATTGCCTACCCCATGTATATTTTACCAGTACTTTTATTTATTTATTTATTTTGTTCCTCTTTTCTCTATTTAACCCTTTCTCTCTCTATGGGGCTGAAAGGTCACTGATGGCAGAACTCTAGGTGTCTAATCACTAAATTCTCATCACCTTGCTTGTTCCTGTTTAATTAAGGTTGGTTGAGTGAATCATGTTCTCACCTAAAGAATTAGACAGGTAACTAAAGCAGTTAAAATAGTTTTTTTGGTTTTTTAAAGTTTTCCTTGATGACTGCGAGGTAGAATATTTTTCTACATTATTATCAACCAGTTGTGTTTTCTCTTCTATGAGTAAAGAGATTTCTTGTCCTTTGCCTACTTTCCTATCAGATCTCCCTGCTTTTCTTATCAAAATATGTTAACTCTTTATATTAAAAATCCATAATTCTTTCTGGCACAATAAATCATTTTCTCCCATGTGCTCTTGGACTTTTCATGTTTATATTTTCTACTTAGAGGTATTTACGTGTTTCATGTATATATGTCTTTCTACTTTTTTCCTTTGTAACTTCTCCTGAGGCTTTTACATTCAGATATTTCTTCTCCTAAAGGACCAATGACTATTCGCTTCTATTTTTCTAATTTTTTTAAATTTTTAGGTATAGCTCTTCAATTTATTTAGAAATTGCTCTGTTGTAGGGAGTGAGATGAAATTTTAAAACTGATTATCAATGTTAATGAATTTTTTCCTTTTAGGACTCACTCTCTTGTTATGGGATATGAATAGAGTTGTGTTCTAATGAGCAAAATTAAATAAAGTTAGTGCATTTACTTTGACTATTAAAAAGTCTATCTTGCAAAGCTGTATATATTTTCCAATTAAAATATAATATTTAGCCCTGGCCACTGTGGCTCAGTTGGTTGGAACATCATCTCTTAACCAAAAGGCTGAGGGTTTGATTCCAGTCAGGGTACATGCCTAGGTTTCAGGTTCAGTCCCAGGTCTGGCCGAGTACAAGTGGTAGCCAATTGATGTTTCTCTTTCCCTTCCTCTCTCTCTGGAAGGAATGAAAATATATCCTTTGGTGAGGATTAAAAAAAATTAATACAATATTTAAGTAGAGAATAAAATATACATGTTCACTTGGAAAAATAATATATAAATAATGCTAACAAAACACCAAGACATGTAGTTTGATGAAGATTCAGTTTGAGTAAAAGATTAACTTCTTAAGTATAGTACTTCTTTCACTGCTACTAAGAGAGAGTCCAAACATTCTGTGACTATAGAGAAGCCCTCTATTTCTTGGTGTGTTCCAGGAAGTCTTGTGCTCTTTACATTTGGAGAGATCGTTCATACAGCAGCTGACCGCTGTGTGCAGCCTGAAGAGGAGGAACTCCAGCCCAGGGAGGGGACTCCCCTGTAGCCACTGGCCTCAGGGATGTCTAGTGGAGGTGGACTTGCAGCTTGGCAGCTGGGGAGACCTGAGTGGAGAGGAGGGAATAGTACTCCTTTAAGACACAGGTCCACTCCAGAGGAGGGGACCACCAGGGCCTGGCTCTTGACCTCCTGGCAGGTTCGGAAAAGCAGACTGGGAAGTGGTGATTTGCACAACCTCTTCCAGGGACTTGAGCACCTTTAGCATCTCTGCCATCTCCTCCCATGCCTGAGCATTTGGATCTCTCTTCTTCATTTCGTGAACCGAAGACATAATTTCCTGCCTCAGCATCTATTAGGTTGTGTCACCTCTCTGCAAGCATCAGGAAGGCTGCATTATTTAATGACTCTTTCTCTCTCCAGGCATCCTCTAAGGATGAATGGATCACCCCTACCTCATCCCTGCTCCTCTCTTGATGAGCTGGACTTGTCAATAAGGTAACATTTATCCTTAATTCATGCAACCAGTACTTTTGCGAGCTTCATTTCATGTCTTACATAAAATCAACCTTGAACAGAAAAACAAAAGTCTGACTATAAATAAGAGACCCACCAAAGAAGCTGATGACAGGGGGTCATGCTACTGTTTCCCAATGGAGGACGTGGACAGTGAGGAGTGGATTCAGGCAGTAGCTCTACCTCCACCTGGCTCAGCTTCCCAAGGATGGGCCCAAAGCCCAGCTCCACAGAGGAACGCAGCTGCTCCAGGTACCACAGGGACTGTGATGTCACCATGGAGCCTCCCACCACAATAAACCTGATGAGACTCCAACATTCCACCCAGAATCCAACCAGCAAGGCAATCCAGATCGGTTATCAGTGATATGGTTAGGGCAGGGCAGATTTGTATGCAAAATGTTCTCATCTCTGTGACTGCCTAATGATCATTCTCTTTCATCTCTGTCTGTATGTTTTTATAGCAGCATAAATTAAAATATAGCGACAAAAACACAAGTTCTTCTGCAGACTCTATGCATGCTAAAGCTTGGGAAGTTCTGCCTAGTGTAGCATGGACTCAAGGGCTAAACTTTCTTGAATCATCACTGTTAAGAGCAGAGTGACCTCAGACAAATTACCTACACTGTGCTTCAGGTTCCTCATCTGAAAAATGGGATAATATTAGTGCCTTCCTCTTAGAGATCTTTTAAGGATTAAATGGGTGAATATTTGTATAGCACCTAGAACAGTGGTTAGCATGTCATAAAACTACATGTCTTTCTAAATCTATAGAAACCATGGAAATGGTTTGTCTATTTAACAAATATTTAGCAAGCACCCACTATGTGCTGGGCACCAGTCTCAGTCTGCAAGGTGATTGTGTTCTCCTGGGAGGGATTTTATGCAAACACAAATGCACTCAGTATTTATATGTTCTCAGATTTTTAACAAGTATCACCTGATTAATCCTCACAGTACTAAGAGATAGCAAATGTTATCCTTTTTCTTTTGCAAATGAGGAAACTGTGTCACAAAGAGGTTAAGTAATTTGTCCAGGTCCAGACAGCTACTAAGTGACGGCATTAGTAATGAATATGGACAGCTAGACTTCAGCATGTGCTCATTTAACTTGGCTATCCCGACAGGTGTAGGCATTCCATTAAAAGGAATCCTCAGCTGACCAACCCTGAGTGGACTCTTAGTTGAATGAGGATATCCATGGAGGTCAAAAAAGAACTAGAGTACAAAGCATTCACTTTCCAGTAGGTGCAGGATGGAGAGACTGTTACCCTTTCCTTATTGGTTTGGTGTAGATGCTATTTATTCACAGGAAGAGTAGAGTCTCAAAAATTGTATTTTAAATAGATGCAAGTTTGATTCAGAGTTAAATCTTGCTTAAATTCTATTCACTGAGTGATCAAACATCCCAATGGTTCCAAATAGCTATGTGAACCTTCATAAGACTGTAATCAGTGTCACCTGGTAGTCTAGTTGATCAGCAGGCTTTTCTGGGTTGGGCTCCATTTCACTTTTCTGTTGAAAGGAGTAAGTTATATAAGGTGTGGTATTTCTGAATAGTACCTTCTATTTACATGAAACTTCTCTCTAAGGCGTTGAAAGATTTGTATTCATGCCTACTCCCTTTTAGTTTTTGGATTTGTGGTTAGAAGTCATAATTAAGAATCAATTTTTTCTGGTTAATTATTCAAGTTCTAGGATGCCTTTTGTTCACACTGGGGATGAGTTTCACAATTACAGTCAAGAAGAGATTTTGTGAGGCAAATGCACCTCTTTGTTTCCAAAGAGAACTCCTTCTTTCATAGCTACATTCGAAATAATTTGGTAAGGACAAGGGAGGAGTGTGCCTTTGGTAGAATTTTTAGTGTATGGTAGTCAGAGAGGAAGGTGCTTGGAAACCAAATTAGGGCAAGGAGACAAGAAGACTAGAATTTATATTCACTGTTTAATATAGGGGTTTAAGTATATATTGAGTGATCTTTAAGTCTCCTTTAATACTAATTGTACTAAGTATAAGAACTCATGAAATAAACCTTATTTGTGTGTCCCACTGCCCTCAATCATACTATTCCAATCTATTGCTTCCTTTAGAGTGTTGCCATGTTGGCATATGGACACAGCATCACCAAATTTCCAATTTTTAAAGTATATTTTATTGATTATGCTATCACAGTTGTTCCAATTTTCCCCTTTTGCCCTCCCCTCTGCCCAGTACCCCCTTCCCTCCAGCAATCCCTCCCTTAGTTCATGTCTATGGGTTGTGTGTGTAACTTCTTTGGCTTCTCCATTTCCTATGCTATTCTTAATATTCCCTTATATTGTTCCTACCAGTTATGTTTCTTAACCCCTCTACCATTTCCCCATTCTCTCCCAGTTGATAACCCTCCAAATGATCTCCATATCTATGCTTCTGTTCCTGTTCTATTGTTTGCTTTGTTTTGTTTTAGATTCAGTTGTTGATAGTTGTGAATTTGTTGTTTTAATGTTCATAGTTTTGGTCTTCTTCTTTTTCTTAAATAAGTCCCTTTAACATTTCCTTTAATAATGGCTTGGTGGTGATAAATTCCTTTAGCATTACCTTGTCTGGGAAGCACTTTATCTGCCCTTCTATTCTAAATGGTAGCTTTGCTGGATAGAGTAACCTAGGTTGTAGGTCCTTGCTTTTCATCACTTTGAATACTTCTTGCCAGTCGCTTCTTGCCTGCAGTTTCTTTTGAGAAATCAGCTGATAATCTTATGGGAACTCCTTTGCAGTTAACTGTCTGCTTTTCTCTCGCTGTTTTTAAGAGTTTATCTTTAACCTTTGGCATTTTTAATTTTGATGTGTCTTGGTGCATTCCTCCTTGGGTCCTACTGGTTTGGGATTTTCTGTGCTTCCTGGACTTGTAGGTCTCCTTCCTTCACCAAATTAAAAAAAAAAAAGTTTTATTTCATTATTTTTTCAAATAAGTTTTCAATTTCTTGCTCTTTTTCTTCCCCTTCTGGCATCCCTGTGATTCCAATGTTGGCATGATTGGAGATGTCCCAGAGATTCCTAAGCCTATCCTCATTTTTTTGTTTGTTTGTTTTTGTTTTTTTAAATTCTTATTTCTTCTTTTTATTTTGGTTGAATGTTTATCTCTTTCTTTTTAAATTTTATTTATTATTATTTTTTTAGAGAGGGGAAAGGAGGGAGAAAGAAAGGGAGAGAAACATCAATGTGTGGTTGCCTTTCATGAACCCCTACTGGGGACCTGGCTGGCAACCCAGGCATGTGTCCTGACTGGGAATCTAACCAAAGACCCTTTTCTCCACAGCCTGGCACTCAATCCACTGAGTCACACCATCCAGGGCCGTTTATCTTTTTCTTATGTTCCAAATCATTGGTTTGAATCCCAGCTTCCTTCCCTTCTGTTGGTTTCCTGTGGATTACTCTTTATTTCACTTAGTGTGGCCTTAATTTCTTCCTTTTTATTTCCTGTACTCAAGGAGTTTTCTGAGCATCCTGATAACCAGTGTTTTGAATTCTGCTTCTGATAGGTTGACTATCTCCATTTCACTTAGTTCTTTTTTCTGGGGTTTTGTTCTATTTTTTCATTTGGCCCATTTTTGTCTCCTCAGTTTGGCAGCCTCCTTGTGTTTGTTTCTGTGTATTAGGTAGAGCTGTTTTTATTCCGTCCCGGTAGTGTGGCCTATGTAGAAAAAGCACCTGTACATTATGTGGGGTGGAGCCTTAGGTAATTGTCAGGGCAACCCACTTCACTGCTTTGTAATTGTGTGTGGAGGACTCCAAAAGGGGCAATGCTGCCACCTGGCTTCTGGTGGTTCACCTGGTACTCACCCCTTTCCAGTCATTTTATCCCCTCCTCTTGTGTGGCTGGTGCTCTTCCAGCTGCTTCCCCAGTGGTGAGTCCCAGAATGGGTTTGCATATGTTCTAAGACCACACTGGCTATGTAAGTGGTGAAATTCTGGGCAGTTTTGTCCACTGCCCCAACAGCCACTAGTTTTTATGGCCAGCCATAATGGGGATCTATTTTTCTGGTGCTGGAACTCTGGGCTGTAGGGTCTGGCCTGCGGCTGGGATGGCTGGCTCTCAAGCTATCCCTCTCATCTATTTCATGGCGCCACTGCCTTTCTGCTCCATACCACCTCTCCGCCCATCTCTGCAACTCTGCCTCTCCTACCCATCTGAATGAATGTGTCTTCTTCAAATCCTTGATTGTCAGACTTCCATACAGGTTGATTTTCTGATGGTACTGGGTATTATTAGTTTTGAAATCTGGTTGTAATTCTTTTTGGTTGCACAAGCCTATCTACCTATACCTCCACCTTGATCAGAAATCTGCTCAAATTTCCAAAGTTTTAAAAGGTTTCAGGCATCTGGTTTTTTATGTGAAGTCCTCTGAGTTTTAAATTTGCCCTATTTCATTTTAAATCTTGGGTGGCAAAAAAAAAAAAAAAACACACATCTGCATGCTGCACACAGCTCACTGATCTCCAGTGTATTACTGCTGATTTAGTTTTCCTGTAATTAATTCAAGATGAATTCCTTAAAAGCAAACATCACCTTTACTGCTAAACATGCTATTCCTCTATAATCTTTTATATTGTTCAAATGAATAAAAATCTGTACAACTCTTCAATAGCTCCCCAGTGTGCACAATCACATCGAAGTTCCTTTCATGAAATTCCAGATCTATTTCCTGCCCCATGTTGCACTGTGACTGCTGATTGTGAAGGTCTCTTCACCAGGTTGCTTTACTTCTGTTTGTCCTGCTCATGAACTGTTACCCATCAGCACCTCCAGCTGGAGGTGCTGATGGGTAACAGTTCTGGGAAACTGAAGAACAGTTTCCTGCTCTGGGAAACCTTCTAGGTGAATGATATGGGGGTTATACAATTACCCAGAATACAGTGCAGCAAGAAGAACATAAATATAAAACTATTTTTATAATTGATACCTCTTGACCCAGTTTGGCTCACCTTTGATATTTTAAAAATCAATTTAATAAATATTTAATGAGCCCCTCCTATGCACCAGTCACTCTGCTATGCACTGTCATTATAAAGAATAAAAGAATGGTCTGTCTTTGTCTTTAAGTTGCTTGGAGTCCAGAACTGACATGCCATCACACAATTGGAATATAGCATTAAAATCACTTTGACGAAGTATATTAGAAGATGCCAATGGAGCATAAGAAAAGAGAAGACCTGCAGAGCACTTTCCATAGGAGATACATGAGATGAAATGGAAGGATGACCGGAAGTTTTACATGGGCCAGGAGTAGGGGAACTTCTTCCAGGCAGAAGGAGGAGGAATTTCAGGCAGACAGATCAACATGTGTATGTGAGAAAGCCCAGTAAACTTAGAGAATGTCATGTTTCTTACTATCAAAACTCAACTTTTCCTTCAGAAATTTTAAATGAATTCAATGACATTGTATTAACCATAATTTGTGAAATTGGGATTCTTGTTTGATATTTGGTCTTTTTGCAATATTTAAACTTATAACCATTAATTAATTATGATCCCTGGTCACTTCATCTCTAAGAACCTCATTACAATAGTATATGGTTTGCCATTAGGTATGTGAAATACCTCAAAGAATTAATAATGGCCATTAAGAGTGAATTTTGTCATATTGTAGAAAAAGATAAACAATTTCTTTCCTCTACTTAAATAATTGAATGTCTGAGAATATTGCTGTAAAATACAAAACTTTTAAGTTATATGATTGTGGGGTTACATTAATTTTTTTAAAAAGCTAGAATGAGCTTTTAATAACCAAAATTACAAAGAGTAAATGCCTTGAATTTGTTGAGTTCTCAAAAATGTGGCTTCACCAGTAAAGGGAATCTCTTTGGGGCATATTGAGTCAGCTCATGAAAAGGTGGCAAGCCATGGTATTGCCAGGTATAATTTCATCCCCAATTAACTCCCTTCCAGAATTAAGTCAACATGAGGATAGGCAGTGTGAGGTGTAAAATGTTGGGATACTTGTTGATGACATCTCACTATGTCTACTTTTGGCTCTCTTCACTTTTTTTCTTTTAATTTGTTTTTTTTTTTTTTCACTGATGTATCTTAGGCTTACCAGTAGAGCTAGAAGCATCAATTTGCTTTGATGGTCAACTTGAATTAACTCTTCCCTGCTACAATATTACAAATCATTGAAGACAGGAGCAATGTCACTGTGCCTGCCCACTTATATATCCCTAGTGTCTAGAAGAGGGCCTGCCATATTACACTCAATAAATCAACAAATACTTGTTAAATGTAAATGGGTTGGGGGCCGGGGGAAATGGATGCAGGTGGTCAAAAGGTAGAAATTTCCAGATATAAGTTCTGGGGATGTAATGTACAGCATGGTGACTACAGTTAACATTGTATACTTGAAAGTTGCTAATCATAGGCCTTAACAGTTCTCATCACAAGAAAAAATGTAACTATGAGGTGGGTGATTGTGAATAAAACTTATTGTGGTAATTATTTTGCAAAATATACACATGTCAAATCATTATATTATATACTTTAAACTTATATGATGGTAAATATCAATTATATCTCAATAAAACTGGAAAGTGTGAATAAAAATGCTTTTTGTTTAAATATTTTTAAGTATTATTTATTTTTAATTTTTTCAATTGCAGTTTACATTTAATATTATTTTGTATTAGTTTCAGGTGTATAGCATAGTGGCTAGATAATCATACACTTTATAAAATGTTCTCCCTGATATTCCCAGTACCCAACTGGCACCATACACAGTAATTACAATATTATTGACTATATTTTCTATGTTGTACATTATATCTCCACAACTATTTTGTCACTGCCAATAATTTTTAAAATACTGGCTAGGTTCTGCTTCTGCTTTTTTATAAAAGTAATTATAGTGGAAATTTTATATGTTTATACATTTAACTCAGTACCAAAATGTAAACATATTTTTTAAATGTTTCATAACTGATTTCAACTTCCTCAGCAGCCTCAGTCTACAGCAGGGATGGGTAGAGAAATAGAGACTACTTACCAAATAAAAAAAAATTCACCTACACCTGAAACTAATGCAAAATCATAATGAATGGAAACTGTAGTAAATTAATTAGTTAATTCACCATTCAAATATTTTTCAATATACTACCATCCTTTTGGGGGAAAGCTTATATACTCTATATTTCATAGTTGTTTTTTTAATCTCTTCCTTAAGTGGCCTCTGTATAAGAAGAAAATTAAGTTTTGTGTGACTTCTTGTGATGGAAATGGGACCTCTCAGTGGTAACAGGCTCTTATGCTGCGTTTTAAGGTATCACAGGCTCAGGTGTTGATGTCCATAGTGGTGAAATATTAGCAAAGCTCACAGGTTGTTTGGCCATTTCTCTCCTCTGCTGCCTCAGCCCACCCTTGGCTTTGACTGTGCTGTGGATCTCTCTATGGCTTGGATGAAACTCTCATTCAGTGCATTCATTTCAGGCATCTCATTGTCTAGTTACCATTTTTATTCTGAGTGACTGCTCCATTTTGGTTTTCCCTGAGAGAATCACATTCCAGAGTCTGAACAAGGAAATTGGGTTGAAGACCTTTCTTATATCTCCCTCCAACCTCCTTTTAAAAACTAATCACTGCTTTCCACATATATTTGAGGATTGAATCTTAGAAGTGTGCTTGGGGGAGGAGTGGCTTGGAATTCTCTTAATTGCTTGACCACTTCTCTCACAACCCATTCTTCCCTAAGACTAGAAAAGCTTTCTTTTCTTTTCTTTCCTTTTATTGCATACCAGGGACTTCGCCCAATGTCATATCTTTTTCCTTATGGAGGTGGCATCGAAAGAACCTATTTTATAGAAAGAAATAAAAGTGCATTGATTTAATATTTTCTGAGTATTGTATGAATTTTACCTAAGAGAAAGCTAAAGCTCAAGGAGGTTAAAGTAACTTGACTGCAAAGTAGCCGAACCTTTATAGCCCAGCTATATAGCATAGTGATAACATAGTACAATTTGTAGTTTTGGAGTGCTTTAATTCAAAGTTAGCAGCTTCTTATTTCCCTTTGCAAGTTTTATCACCAGATATTGCTTCTTATCAAATTACAACATAATTTGATAGCACTTCTCCAACCTCACATAATATTGGGCACATGAGACCAGCAGCAATTGCCCTAATTAATTAATTTGATAAAATACAGTTTATGTGTGAAAATGAATTAATGATCAGGTGAAATTAAAATCTAAATTTGGAAGCACATCTTTCACTTCTTACTAATGGTTGGAAGACTTGTTTCAGTTGAGTATTATTTCTGGATATAAAAAATAATAGCATAACTATAATTAACAAAATTATCTCCTTTGATTCTAAAGAGAAGCAGAGAAATAGTTTTTCCATTTCGAAGCACTAATCCAGTGAAATAATGAACTAGGATCCATTTTGCTTAAAAAGAAATTGACTTTATGAGTCTATTTCTATTTTGTTCTTCATATTCCACACGTAAGTGAAATTACACAGATTTATAGATACAGAGAACAGACTGACAGTGGATAGATGGGAGAAGGGTTGGAGAGCTGGGTGAAAAGGTGAAGATACTAAGAAGTACAGGTTGGTAGTTACAGGATAGTCACGGGATATAAAGTACAGCTTAGGGAATATAGTCAATAATATCATAACAACTATGTATGGGCCCAAGTGGGGACTTGAAATATCAGGGGGGTATACATAGTTGTCTAACCACTTTGCTGTACATCTGAAACCAATACAAAATAATATTGAATGTAAACTGTAATTAAAAATAAATGCATATAGTAGAAAAGAAAATAAAGTAAAATAAAAAATGGACTCCCCCACATTAGATTGCTGCAGCTGAGTATTAAAAAATAAAGTTCAAGAACAGTAACAGAAGAGAATATCACCAGCTGTATCACCACCACATCCAACAGTATGCCAACTGTCTCTTTAATTCTAAATACCCACTTTCACATATCCTTCACCAACCAATCATCTCAGCGGCTCTGTGGCACTTGTTATTTTCTTGATGGTTGTTTCAGTCCAAGCTACCCATGTCTGCCAAGGCTCTGCCATCCCTTATGCTCCCTTTACAGACCTCTCTCTGCTTGTGCTGCCTACAGATATGTGAGCCAAGACCTGCTAATGCCTGATGTTTCAGGGATTTCTGCTCAGTCTCAGGAAGCCTGCCACTTGTCAGCACTTTCTACTCAACTGGCACCGGTCCTGCCAACACCCTGATTTAAGGTGCCACGGAGCTTTTGTTAAAACCCACCCTTTTTAGCTATTACACTTTTAATATAGATGTGAAATGTAAAATTCATGAGAGCTTAGCCAAGGGATGGGTTGAACATGGACAAGATATTATGCAAAGAATTATCCCTTCTCTACAATAGTCGTTTCACTGTCTGTTGTCAAACTTACCTACGTCTTTCTTTTCTAGGTGGAGTAATTCCCTATGCGAAAATAGCTGTGGTGAGCATATATGAAGGCTCAAGTGAAGATCTCTACAGTCTTTCTTCTGGATCTTCTACTTCTCTTTATATTGGTCTTGTGGATATTTTTATTAGATAGCCCATATCCTTCTTGAACTCCAAATGTGTGAATTGGACTCATCATCTCCTCTGATCTCCCATCTGGCTTTCCATCTCAATCAATAGGACTACATTTCATCCATTGCCCTATATTAGAAACCTGGGCATTTAGTTATCTCTTAAATCCATCCACTTGTTTTCATCTGCAACACCTTATCTGAGGGCATCATCTCCTGCCTAGATTCCTGCAACAGCCTCAGAGTGATCCTCCACACACTTTCTCTTTTCCCTTCCCTTCAACATGTCTTCTACATTGTGTAGCCAAAATAATCTATCAGAAAATGCAGTATGATCATCAATTCCTTGTTTAAAACCCTCAAATTTATGGCCATAGTTACTTTTTTTCTCCTGAAACTACCATGTTTTCTCTTCTCTTCAGGCCTTCCCAAATACTGTTCCCTCTGCATAGAATGAGATTATAGATATTTGTTGAATGAGTGACCAAATGAACAATATTTTCTGAGAACAGAGTACATTAAAGACCCATCAAGAAGCAGACTCCTTGAATCTATTTATCTTCAACTGAACATTTTTACTACATTTTAAAATGTTTGTTTTACAAATTAAAAGTAGAGCTTGGCATTTCAACATGAACCTTGCAAACTTTGAGTTTCAGCGGGAGTGTTCAGCTAATTTTCTTGCTTGAACTACAGTGTGGTCCTCCACTATCTGGGAGCATCATCATTTTTGACTTGGGTGACATCCTGAAGATACAGACAATGCCTACGGCAGAATGACAAATATAGAACAGTGAGGGAATTACTGGACATCTTCCAGCTATCCAAGTCCCTTGAATCAAACCTGGCATACAAAGAAGTGACAGATGTCACTGTCAGATTGCTCTGACATCCTTGATACGACCTACCACTAGATGCTCTATTTTCATTTCAAAAAGTCAAAGTAAACCTACAAGTTCGAACAGTGAAAAAAAGCAAATAATTTTATGGCTTAGAAAAGCCAATGATATGGAAAGCATCTAGAAAGAGGACTAGCAACCCCATCATTCATAAGAGCATCCTGCTGCCATCTACAAAATGCTGGGCCCATACCAACTTGGATAATTAAATTCAGCTTGCCCGCCTTCCCTCTTCACTTCAATGTCATGATTCACATTCAATTCTATGCAAAAGGTAGTATGCATGATTACTAGTAAGTTCTATTAGGTAACTATCTCAATCCAGAAACTGTAGCATTTTATGGGTAAATAAAGTAAAATAACTGCACAATAAATTCAGAACTCTGGCTTAAAAATGACAAAATATGAGATAATAAAATTGTTAATTATATTACTCAGGGAAATTTAAATATGTTAACTGGCATTGCCTTTCTGGTTTGTTAAAGAAAAAATATATGTTTTTGCCTAACTAACATTTCATTTGGTTTTATGGCAGTGAGATAGTATAAAGTCAGTGTGATAATAGACACACAGGCACACAAACAGATTTTGTTTGGTATGAGATGGATCTTATAAAGTTTCATTAAAATATAATTTAAATATAAGACAAGTATTAATTGTACTGGAGTATAATAATAATTATGAAACAGCAGATAGCCCTCCTATCTACATTTTTAAGTGTTTTTATATTTATAGTACTTGCACAGTTTTAAGAAATCTGACACTTTATTTGAAATTATGTTTCTATAGTTCAGATATTTAAAAATACTTTATTATTCTATGTTATTTTTAGAGGTTTTGAAAGTGAAAGAACAGTTTATGGTTGGCTGCTGTTCCAAAAAATCTACCATTCAAGGAGAGAAAATGTAGGAAAATATGCTGAATATTAATAATAGCCAACACTTTATAAATGCTTCACCATATGCTGAGAAATATTAATTTGATTTGCCTGTATTCACCCAGTCATCCTCATATGAACTTAATTAGGTGGGTACTTTAAATATTCCTATTTTCCAAATGAAGAAATTGAGGCACAGATGTTTCACATGATTAGCAACCACAGAGAGTCTGGCTCTAGTGTCCCTGCTTTTAATCATGATGCTCTACTGCCTGTCACTGAAAACACCACAAGAAGCAATCATTCTTCTTCAAAGGAATTAAATATTCCCAGTAAACCAAATTTGATGTTAGAGAATGTTCCTTGTGCAACATCATTCACCCGAGAAATGAGGTGGGGGGTAGAGATGAACCACTGAAGACCTGCAGTAAACTCCATCTCCAATGGGTTAGAGCAGTACTAACAGATCAGTGCAATCTGTCCATTTGAAATAATTGTGAAATGACATGTGCATATATAAACATCTACTTCACTTACAGAAAAATTTTTTAAAAGTTGGCAGCTCCGTTGAACAAGCACTCACTGGGAGCCTATTATGAGCAAGGTATTATGCTGAGGACTAGGAACAATGCATTACGTCTAATCCTGCTCCTTAAGGGCCTCGTAGATTACTGGAGACAAAAGGAATGTACATCATTACCTCCAATGAAGGGAATACTGTGGTAAATACTGAAAGAGGAATAAAATAAAAATGCAAAGTTAACACCTGAAATGGAGTGGGGAGGCTGGCCATCAGGGGAGTCTCAGCAGGCAGCAGATTTGGGGCTAAGGGTTTTGAGATGAGACTCCAGACAGGAGATATAAAATGATGAAAGTCATGAAGGGGTAGCACAGGAAGGAGAAGTTGTAGATAAAATTGGAGAGGTATGTTGGTGCTAGATTATGAAGAGCATCGTGTGTGTGTGTATAAAAAACAGAAAACATAAACATAAATACTCAGTGTAACATATCAGCGTGTGTATTACATATTCACTTTGTCTTCATTAAAGACCAATCTTCATGTCTGTTTAGAAAAATATTGTGTCCAATGTAGTTAGCTCCTTCCTCCAGAATATTGTAGTAAAAAGGCTGAAATCCCTGTTCAGCCATGCAATAGCTCTGGACCTCAGTTTCCTGATTTAGGACATGGGAATAACAGTATCTATCTCATTAAAATCCCAGTAAAGGAATCCACATTTAGATACGCTATTTTACTAAGCCTTACATGGATCCTAAAGATACTATTATTCCCATGTTCTAAATCAGGGAACGGAGGTGACAGAGTTACCCAATGCATGCAATCCAAACAGTACAAAAAGACTGTGCTTGTTTCTCTAGATGCTGAAGTTACTGTCAGCAAGCAACCTTCAGCTGACTTTCCCTTCAGGGGTCTCTTCCGCTGAAAGCCCCTTCCCAGTGAAGTTCATATCCGATGACTCTTTGATACAGGAGTATAAAAACTCTTGCCATCTTCACCCAACTAGGGATAACCTTTAGCTCCAAAGGTTGCTGTGGTGTCAGCTGAGGTCTACTTTGGCCCCATATCACAGCTTGACTTCTTTGTCCAATTCTACTTCTTTCCCCTCTCTTGCACAGGTGTCTCAAAGACACTTCTTTTTATAATTTCTGCATGTTAAACTTGATTTTAGAGGAAACCCAACTTGGGGCATCTTTTGGTGGCGGTGGGGCCTGTGGTGGCAGTGGGGGAAGAGGTGGTAATGTCCCAAGGCCAGGGAGATCAATGTGCTTGGGCAGAAATTGCTCTGGTGGGCGGAAGCATCAGCAGCAGTGCTGAGTGACATTCTGTGGGCCAGCACTGTGGGTGGCAGTGTTGTCATCAAGCCAGTTTTTGGGCATAGTGTTGGCCATTCTACTAAGAAGCTTAATCTCAAGTCTTATTCTTTAGCTCTTTCAACAATTCTGTGAGCTATTCAATATTTTCTTAGTAAACTTCTGCTTAACCTGCTTAACTCAGCTTCTGTTATATAGTAATGTATCTTAATTTAATATTAAAGAAGTCCCCCTAAATTGGACCACTAATAGCTGATCTATAATTCTCCAGGATAGAATGATAATATGAGTATTATGAGTATAAATTAAATAATGCTCCCCTGAAGAGGATTTGGGGCTACATTGGCAATAATGAAGGAGATTGGCATGTCAGAGACAGAAAACAAAGACAAGTCAGTCCAGTGATGCATGTGGAAACTGATGTAGCTGGAGGGAAAGGGAGTAACAAGAATGAGTCAGGAATTCTGACCCAATGGAATGTTCCTTATATTTTGAAAAAGATGAAATAAAGGTCCAGTATCTGTGTTTATGGGAAATTTTAATTTTGTTAAATGGACATGACTTTTAAAAAGTATCCATTTCAGACTGACAAATTTCTAGCTCTATTCCATGCTTATTGGGGATTAAGCTGTAGTGGGCTTAAAGAGAACCTACAGTTTTCTAATGCTGAAAACTGGCAAATGAATGGTGTATGTGCATAAATACAGCAAAGCAGCATTTTTGTCATTCACCAAAATGCTCTAAAAGTATAAATAAAAGATATTCACATACAACAGTATTCTGGGTTTAGATAAACACTGGATAATAATTATACTTTTACATTTTGTTTAAATATGATCAGGGTACAAAGATAAAAAGCCTGTTACAGTTAAAAAGAAAACTTATAAAGTAAAACCACATTGTGTTATTTCTTCACTTACTTTTGTTCTATGTGTTATATTTAAATGCCCTCCCCCCCCCACAGAAAGAGCTATTTGGGGGGCAGGGTGGGGATTTCCTTTTTGTTCACTTGAAGTGTTTTCTTTCTCTGGTTCATAGACCAGTATTTGATGGCATCCAATAGCAATAAAATAGCAGTGGTGAAAAGACCTGCCTTAGATGTTTTCCTAGGAAATGGTTATGTGCTTGGATGAGTCTGGCACCATGCCTTGAATGTCAACAATATTCAGGTTGTGTCAGAAATGGGGGAGAAAATGTGTCTCAGACACATAAGGATGACTTGGCTTCTATTACTGTGCAATTCAAACCTGGAAACTGTCAACAGAGGTACCCCAGCTATTCTTGCCTTTATGAATGAAACAGAAAAACTGAAGTCAATTTCTAAGGAGCCAAGAAGAGAACATGCAGAATTGTATACAGCAAATTCGGAGTGTAAGTACTACCCAGAGATGAGTGAATGACTAACAACTATGGACACAGGCACATGTTTCTCTTGGCAATGGCTAGAAGCAACCAGATCCCCAAAAAGTCTTTATGGCCCAGGGCCCCTTTAAAGGTAGAAAGACTCAAGCTCATGGAAAGGAAGTAATATGGAAAGAAAACAGAAGTGAGATTTGCTTCCGTGCCCTTGGTGCAGATGTAGCATGAACCATAAAAGAGAATGGAACTGTTAATATTATAAAAACAGTGATGCAAAACTAGAAGTAGATTGTCTTCTGTCATTTTGATATTGTTCTCCACAGTTCTGAAAATCACAAAACTCGGAGACACAGGCAAGTTTTAATGTTCTAATGCCCTTTATCATTGGGGAGAGATGAGTGAGAAAAAGACTTATAAGACAAATGTAGCTACATAAACTAAATATTCTTTTCCTCTCCTCCCAATAACCAGGATAGTTGAAAAAAGTAAAAATTATGTTCTCAGTAAAATTAAGAAATAAACTTTAGGATATTTTTAAGAGTATCTAAGGCTTCCAACTGACTGTAGGAGACAAAAAGGAGGATGTAGAGAAAAGCTGAGAAGAAATCCAGCAGCTGCAGATTTCAGAAAGTCCCCAAAGAATGCATTTCCTGAAGGCAATTGGCATGCTCAAATGTATAAAATCTATGCTCTTCACTCGATAGCAGGTGAGAGAAATAAGGTGAGCTGTTTGATGCCAGAAGCCCTGAGGATCAGGGACCTACTACATAAAAGTCACATTTGCAGGAAGAAGTTTGTTCTTGTGACATCTTAAAAAAAGGCCTTTAGGTTCTATAGGGTGAGTATATTAAAATTCTACTCCACCCCAGCAGAATCTCTTGCAAAATGGCTGTCCAACTCATCCAAAAGACAAGTAATAATAATAATTTGAAAACAGCTAGTGCAACTCATTTAACATCAGGTATAAAAACAGTACAGTGTTCATGTAAAGATACTAAGAGAAAAAAAGAAGAAAATATCAACAAATGTAAAAATAGCTGGCTACCTCAGAAAAAAATGTTGACATGGAGCAAGTGAAAAATATGAACCAAATTTTTTTCCTATGTTAAAACAGAACAAGTAAACAACAATAAATTGTAATAAAGCAATTGCTTTTATGATGGAAGACCACAAAACAAAAATTAAAAACTCAAAGAAAAGATGGCAAAAGGACAGGAAGAGCAGAACTTGTGGTCAATGAACTTAGGTTAAAAAGGGAAGAAAATTAAAAAGACATGAGAATGAATACACAAGCAAATGAACACTGAGGAAAACATAGTAAGAAGCAGAATAGAAATGGGAAAACAATGAGATAGAACTAAAGAAAAAGTTAAATAGAAAAATTAAGTTTAAAAAGAGACAAAGGTGATACAAAATACACATAATTAAAGTTCCTAAAAAAGAAAACCAAAATAAAATTACAAAGCAAATATTTAAAAATACAATTTAAGAAAATTTTCTTGACCATAAAAAACACAAAATATTGAGTGTATATGCTGAAAGTACACACAATGTGCCAGAGAAAAGTAATCTAAAAAAATCAATACTAAAATATAACCTAGAAGGTATTCAGTCAAGATGACAACATAGGCAGACATAATTTGCATCTTCACACAACCACAGCAAAATTGAAAGAAAAATATAGAGCAACCATCACTCAGGAACATCAGAAATTGAGTTGAATGGAAGTCTGACAACTATGGAATTGAGGAAACTACATCCATCCAGATGCAAATGGGGAGAGGTGTGGATGTCGAATGGGTTGGCCCCACACCAATGTGGATAAATATTTGGGATGGATATCTTGGAAGCGAGGAGTCCCAGACTCACACCAGGCCCCCAGACCAGGATTCCAATGCCAGGAAGATAAGTCTCCACAACTTCTGGCTGCAAAATCCAGTGGGGACTGAGTTGGTGGAGAAGGCTGCTGGAGCCCTAAGCAGTTCCTCTTGGGGAACCCACACATGGACTCACCTACTCAGACTCGCTCCCTCTGAGCTCCAGCACCAGGGTGGCAGCTTGAAGGGCACCAGTGGTATGCAGGAAGAGACTGAACTGTCTGGCACCAGGATGAGCACCGGCCATTGTCACTTTGCTGAGCCCTGCCCCCCACAGAGCTGGTAGGCCAGTACCATATCTGAAACTCCATCAACCTGGCTGACATTGTGTGACCCACCTTTGAGATCCCCAGAGATTCCACCCAACCCAGCTATGGGCCTACTCAAACTGCTTTTCAATAAGAATGGCTCATCCTGGCTCCTAAATCACTCAAACAAGCAAGAGCTGGCTTCAGTGAGCCCTAGCTGCAGCCAGATTAGAGTTACAGTTTAGCTTCACCTGGGAATCTCCAAGCCCAGCACAAGTAGCAACCATCTCAGATTGCTTTACAGTTCAGGCAGGCTGCCTGGGTAAAACACAGGTTGGGGCTGACCTTTGCCTGTATCACCTAGGGAAACCTCAGGGCTAACACACCCAGTGGACAGCTACAGACCACATCAGAGCACCACTACCCTGCCCCTGCACAGCTGATTCTCCACAGAGGATGGAGGTTGGTGGTCAATGGTGACAGCCAGTCTTTGCAGCTGACTGGCCTGGGTAAATCCCTCCCATTGATCTGCCAGTAGCAACCAAGCCTCAACTACAAGAGGAGTGTGTACTCAGCCCACACAAAGGTTCCACCTCAAGTACCCAACTTGGGTGATAGCAGAGACTGTCCCACTGGAACCTACAGGACACCTACTACATTAGGCCACATTACCAAGATACGGCATCAAAGCAGCTCTACCCAATACAGAAAAAAACACAGGGAGGCTGCCAAAACAAGAAGACAAAGAAATATGGCCCAGATGAAAGAACAGATCAAAATTCCAGAAAAAGAGCTAAACAAAATGGAGATAAACAATCTATCAGATGCACAGTTCGAAACACTGTTTATGAGAATGCTCAAGCCCTGGCTAGTGTGGCTCAGTGGATTGAGTGCTGACATTCGAACCAAAGGGTCACCAGTTTGATTCCAAGTCAGGGCACATACCTGGGTTGTGGGCCAGGTCCCCAGCTGAGGGTGTGTGAAAGGCAACCACACACTAATGTTTCTCTCCCTCTCTTTCTCCCTCCCTTTCCCTCTCTCTAAAAATAAATAAATAAAATCTTTTTTAAAAAAAGAATGCTCAAGGAAATTAGTGAGGACCTAAGTAGCATAAAAAAGACCCAGTCAGAAGCAAAGGACACACTAATTGAAATGAAGAACAATTGACAAGGAAACAACAGTAGAATGGATAAAGTCAAGAATCAAATCAATGATTTGGAATATAAGGAAGCAAAAAACAACCATGCAAAACAACAAGAAGAAAAAGGAATCCAAGAAAATGATAGTATACACCGCCTCTGGGACAACTTCAAGTATTTCAACATTTGCATCATAGGGGTGCCAGAAGGAGAAGAGAAAGAGCAAGAAATTAAAAATCTATCTGAAAAACAGTGAAAGAAAACTTCTCTAGTTTTGTGAAGAAAATAGACATGAAATTTCAGGAAGCACAGAGTCCCAGCTATGATGGGTGCAAAGAGACCCACTCCAAGACCCATTATTATTAAAAGTCCAAAGTTTAAAGATAAATAGAAAGTCTTAAAAGCAACAAAAAAGAAGTTAGTTACTAGAAGGTTGTCAGATGGGAGGGGGGAAGGGAAGAATGGGTGAGAGGAGAGGGGATTAAGAAATACAGATAGGTAGTTACAGAATAACCATGAAGATGTAAAGTACAATATAGGAAATGAAGTAGCCAAAAAACTCTTGACCCAGGGACATGAACATTGGGTGGAGCGGATTGCCTGAGGGAATAGGGGTCACTGGGCAGAGGGGAGCAAAGCATGAAAAATCAGGACAACTGTAATAGCATGATCAATAAAATATAATTAAAAAAGGAAAGTGTCCAAAAATAAAAAAGTAAATAAAATATAATCTAGAAAGTATACCACATTACAAAAATAAAGATCTTTTTGCATAGCCAAGAAAAAAAGATGATGTCACTTTTAAAGGTGGTAAATACTAGGCTTCTTCAACCTCCACAGCAACATTTAATGATCAAAACAATCCTCTAAAGGAAAAAAAAAAAATGTGAGTCAAAGATTCTTTATCTTCTGTGTATAAAGATCACAGACAAAGAGTTCTCAACATGCAAAGAAAACCAAAACAAAACAAAACAAAAAACAAAGATTACTATTAGTCCCAAGAACCCTCCTTGGGGAAACTAGGGGAAAGTAAATTTCACCATCATGAGATGATGACTCACATTGAATGTACTTAACAATAGATCTAAAGTTTTACAAAGTGGCACATCAAAATGTGTCCTATAAATTAGAAATAAACTAATGAAGTACACTGATTATCAAAAAGTATTCAAAATTGGCAAAGTAATAGAATTATATGAATATCTGACAGCATGAAAGTAAATACAACAAACAATATTTTTCTTTATTTTATTTTTTATCAAATTTCTTAGGGTGACACCGGTTAATAAGATCATGTAGTTTTCAAATGTACATTTCTACAATACAGTATTTGTATATTGCATTGTGTGCTACCACCTACAGTCAAACATCTTCCTGTCAATACATATTTGGCCCCATTTACCCTTTACTACCCTCCTTCCGACCTCCTTCCCTCATTATGTAATGGAGCTGAAGTATGTACTCAGCAGGCAACCACCACACTGTTGTCTGCGTCTGTTTCACTTTGGTACATACATACTATGGAATGCTACTCAGTCATAAGAAAAGACGAAATACCGCCATTTGCGACAACATGAATGGACCTAGAGAATATTATGCTAAGCAAAATAAATCAGATAGAAAATGCTAAGAACCGCATAATTTCACTCACATGTTGGATATAAAACAATATTTTTTTGCTGACTAATATAATGTGCTGAGAAGAAAGAAGATCAATAGAAAGAAAAAATGTGATAAATTTATTTTTTTTCTTCCTAGGGAGCTAATAAAACATATGAAAATAAACAAAGCACACATTGAAAGATGAAATGATGATGATGCTAATGATGATAATTGTGGCTGCAGGAAACACAGCCCGAAGTAATTTAATACATGTAAGACTACATACATCTGTGCTTTAGACCCATCTATTAAAAGAAATTTCATATTAGATCAAAAAGAAAAACCAAATTCTATTTGAATAGGGCTCGAGTAGACTTACACATGTTGTGCGCTGAAGAACTCCAAAGATGCTAGTAGTCCAGGTGAGTGAAATCTAAAATCATGTAGTACACCATTATCGTAAATGTAAATGAACTAAATCGCTATATATGTATATGTATACATATATACTGAAATATATTTATATATATATTTCACTACATACACACACACACACACTGAAAACAAAAGTTTAAAATAAAATAAAAGTTTGGGCAATGCTATATATGCAAGCAGGGGTCATGATCTTATTGTCAGACCAGGTTGAATTCAGGGCAAAAAGTGTGAAACAATTTAAGAAGATGTGTTATAATGCTAAAGCAAGCAGTTCCAAATGAAAAAATACATTTTAATGCTGGAGCATGCAGTTCAAAACAGAAAATAGTGCTGAATTCTACTAACCAAGCAAATGGCATCATTATCTGTCCAATAAAAATGACAGGAACAGCATGAATAAATGGAAACATACTAATAACGGGAGACAAATTTTCTGAAAGGCAATCTGATTTTGTTATGCATCAATCAGCTGAAGTGGTGTGGCCTACACTGACACCTACATGTTCATTCCTGACCCTCTGCAACCTAGGTTCCAGTGAAATTGCTCTTCAAACTCACTAATTTCCCAAATGCAGTACTTTTCAACCCTCAATTCATTTGGATTCTCTGCAGCGTTTGATGCTGCTGTCCATCCCGTTCATTACCGAAACACGGTCTCTTTATTTGCACTTTACCAACTACTGTCCTGAGTCTTAGTGTCCCTCTAATGCTCAGATTCTCCTTCACAAAATTCACTCTTCTTCGGGTCCAAGGAACCGAAGGATAAGAAAGATTATTTTTGTTTGTTTCTGGTTGAATGCCCTACAACCCCGGACACTGGCTGGGGCCTGTAATTCTGCTTTAAGCTTTTAATGACTAAAGGATGTCTTGCCAAAATCTACAGATCATCTTTACATGAAGAGGCAGAAAATATTTGGGAGTTCTGTTATTTTGTTTCCTTATAGTTACTATTCATGGTTTTTAAATTTTTATTTATTTTTTACTTATTTGAAAAGTTTTATTATTTGTTTGCTTAATTGTTGTTCAAGTACATTGTCTCCATTTATTTTTAATTATAGTTGACATACAATATTATATTAATTTTAATAGTGATCACAAGTCCAGTAACCTGCCATTGTACATAGATATTACAAAACTATTGACTATATTCCCTATGCTGTACATTACAGCCCCATGATTACTTTATAACTGGAAATTTTTCCTTCTTAATCCCCTTTCCCTTTTCTACCAACCCCCCATGCCCCTCTGATAACCATCTCTACCTATGAGTTTGTTTCTGTTTTGTTTTTTTTCGCTTGTACATTTGGTATCCAGATTCCACATATAAGTAAAATCATATGGTATTCGTCTTTCTCTGTCCAACTTACTTCACTTAACATAATACTCTTTAGGTCTATCTATTGTAAATGGCAAGATTTTATCCATTCTTTTTAATGTCTGCATAATATATACAGGGTCCAGCACAAATAACATCCCTTTTTTATTACAAAATCTTCTATTACAAAACTATAAGCATGTAATTCTGTAATGTAACAATATCATACTCAAACATACCATATGACATTTTAGGTGAAATGTTCCAATTGCTGTCCATCTCATGTGAAACATTCACCTGCCCTACCAACTACACTCAAGCTAGTCTTACATCTGTCTACCCTGTATGCATCACATCTTTATCCATTCATCCAGCAATGGATACCTAGGTTGCTTCCATATTTTGTCTATTGTAAAAAATACCACAATGAAAATGGCATACACATATTTTTTTTTGAATTATTGTTTTCTTTTCCTCAGTTAAAAATCTGCAAGTGGAATTGCTGGATTGTACAGCAGTTCTATTTTTCATTTTTTAAGGAATCCCTGTACTAGTTTCCATAATGGCTGCATCAGTTTACAATCTCATCAACTGTGCATGAGGTTTCCCTTTTCTCTGCATTCTCACCAACACTTGTTGTTTGTTGATTTATTGATGATAGTCATTCTGACAGGTGCGAAGTGGTATCTCAGTGTGGTTTTGGTTTCCATTTTTCTTATTATTAGTGATGTCAAATGTCTTTTCATGTTTCTGTCAGCTATCTGTATGCCTTTGGAGAAATGTCTATTCAGGTCTTTTGCTCATTTTTTAATTGGAAGGCTTGGGGGTTTTTTGTGGGGGGAGGGGATGATGTTGAATTGGCTCTTCTCTGCTTTAGAGATAGCATATATAATTGTTACAAAGAGTAGAATTGGGGCTGGGACTTGAGAGACAGCAGGGGCAGAGCCTGTGGAACAAGATTACCGGACTGCAAATTTCAGCTTCATTTCTCACTAGCATGTGACTTGAATGAATTATTCAAGCTTAAGCTGAGCTACTCCAACTGTGCATGTCTCGTTTGCTCCTCCCTAAGAGGGAGCTGTTGTAGTAGTAGTACCTAATTCATTGAGGTCTTAGGCCTTAGTATTTATAAATCAATAAATGAAAAATCAATTTAAATTATTCCTGATAAGTTCTTACATCTATTGCTAATGATGTTCTACCTAGAAGACTCTAGAATACTGAATCCAGAGTCAAAAACCTGAATCTCATTTCTGGCACTAATAGTGTCTGTGTTTTAAATTTTCTATAAAATAGGAGGCTAAAAAATAATCTCTAAAATTCTTTGTGGTTCTATAAACACCCAACTGCTTTGAAGAACAATGTCTTAAATATGACTACTTCAAAGCTTAATAGCCAAAGTGCTGCTTTGTGTATAAATTGGCAAACTATTCTAAAGTTGGCATTAATAGCTTCAAAATATTAGCAATATACAGGTTTGATCTGTGAGGATACTCAGTGTTTTACTTATTTTGAGACACTAGCTACTTCTGTTAGGACAAGAAAAAAATCCTGTTCTTAAGACATAAAGTGGCCCTATAGTTTAATATTTATCTAATAAGTACACTTAGAAATGTGTAATATTGGGGAATAAAGTCAAATTGCATAACTTAGAAATAGTTCCATCAACAGAAAAACACTTCTATTATAAATAAGGTATTTGTTTTGACAACACTAAGTTGTAATTTGACAGTTGGATTATCTCAACATTATTTTTGAACACAACTTATCCCTTAAAGTCCACATTCTCCCAGGCCCTTTAGTAAAAGTCTTAGGGCTCTATTTTTAACGATTTACTCTCATTTACTCTTCATGTTCAACGTAGCCCTGGACCATGCACGGCCTCTCTTTTGCTTCACACTCCGTTACAGCAGGGTACAAATCCTTTTCATATCTTAATCTGGCAGCAACAGACGGACTGACTTCAGCCTTTCTATTTTCAAAGCTATCACACGGTCCACTGCCAAGTACATCCTCCTTCAAAGCACTTTTCCCTAATCCTCCTAATTTCAGAAATCACATTGGTTCACTACTACCCTGTTAGTAAGTCTAAATTTCTTTGCCAGACTTTCAAAGCTCCCCATGCTTAGGCCTTCTTTAACTGACCTAGCCAGCCTGCTTTTTTATTACTCTCTTCTCCTTTCCTCTCCCCCATCATATTTCAGTTTCCTCTCAGTCTCTATTCACAGCCCTCTCATGCCTGATTTCATGCAGGAATTCGGTTCCTCTTTCTGAATAACTCTATCTTATCCACCCAACCAACCCACACATCCATCCATCCTTTCTATCATTTATGACAAGTCAAGTCATGGTTTTGAATGAAGCTTTACATATTTACTGATCTCTTTCTATGCACTTACCATCAATAACACAGAGTTTTGTGACTCAAATTATTTCAGGTTCTTGCATTGCAATAAAACTTAAATGGGAATCATAGTGTAATAGAAAATCCACTGACTTGAATTTAAAATCCGTTTTGTTATTGACTAGCTGTGATTCCTTTAACAAGTGATTCTCTGAGTTGCACAAAGTTGTTAAAATATTAAATGAATAAGAGAGAAAGCTATTGTGTAAGCTGTAAATATAATACCAGTTTAATTGTTATTAATTTGTTATGTAGATCAAAACATCCTGCACAATGTTAGCTAAATAAGAGGCCTGTTATAAAGGGTTTAATTAGGATAAGGAATATGCTTAAAGAAGCCACGGTGCGAAGTTTACTCTAAAAAATTGAATTAAATATAAAGCTTAGGGACCAAAAAGTTCAGTTTAAATAATGAGTTGGATGACAACTCTAATGAGAAGGAACGCTCACATAAAAAATAACGAGACATCATTTGTCCAAGTGCACCCCAAAGAAACTAGTATGAGCTGACTGCACCCATGAAAAGTTTAGAGACCTCCTCTAGTTGCACTGTATTGCCAATGATCCATTTTTATGAATGGGGGAAACCTAATTAGGTTGTCTTTGCAGAGTAATGCAGATTCTCCATATTTTACATCGTGACATTCTGTGTGGTATCCACAGGCAATTAATTACAATGTTGTAGTGGAGACTTGAGGTGCTGGGGGAGTTGAATGGTAAATGTTTTAAAATCAGTAAATGTTTGTAAGTTCTAACTCAGATAAGCACTATATGAGAATAATTAACATTGCAAATCACTATTGTTTGCTAATCTATTATACAAAAAATTAAGAGTATAGGACTGAAAAAGTAGAATTCTAAGATGCTTTCAAAGACTATTTACTTGCTGAAGTGTCTTTTATAAGAAATGCATAAACTCTAAGGACACTTAAATATTCTCATAAATTTTTCACAGTACTTTAATGTAAACTCTGCTCAATCCAAGAGTTACAACTGAAGGAGTAACCAGAGAGGTGTTCACACTGATATAGCAGCAACTTTCAACCTTTTTCATCTCGTGGCACACATAAGTTAATTACTAAAATTCTGCGGCATACCAAAAAAATATACTTTTGCCAATATGACAAAATAGGTATAATTTTTATTTATTCACACCAGTGGCTATTGTGTTGGCTGTTGTCATTTTTTAAATTTGACGATCTGAGGAAAAAGAGACAGCGCCCCTGACTAAAGTCAGATACTACATGTTTTAAAAATTCTTTTGGCGCACCAGTTGAAAATTGCTGCTCTGTAGACAGCTAAGACTTTGGGTAAGTGTAACAGAGACGGCTGCCTGTCCATCAAAATCTGTGTTTCCTGTAGTTTGAGGTTCTGGTGTAGAAGCAATTGCCCATACAACAGTTCTATTTCCAAGCTCCCCTTACATCTAACTAGGGCTTTATGACCAGTTCTTCCCAATAGAATATGAACAAAAGTGATCAATTTCTGGGCAAAATGATGAAGTGAATGTGTCTTTTCTTTCACCTGCTAAGAGATCCTAAGGCAGAGAAAGTTGCTTTAGATCCATGTACCTGAATCTCAAGATGAAGGAAAACTCCCCATTTGCCAACTAGGAACTCTTACCTTCCAAGTGAAGTCCCATACATCTGTAGATATTCTGTTCTCTATAAATCAACAAATACTTTTGTCTGTCTGTCTAATTATTATGCTTGTCTAATTATTTCAGGATCATGTATGTTAGAGATTTTAGTGAAATTAAATATTTTTCTAAAATGAATTGAGAGAATGTGTTACAATATTGAAAAGCAATGTATGCAAAGGTAGAGAAAAAAAGCACAATGCCTTTTAATTTTTTGTATTCTTATTATCAAACCATAAGCTTTTAAAGTGAGGAAAAGTCCCTTTCTCTAGGCCTTTTGGGAGATTTATTTGGAACCATTTTTTGGTTCATGGCTAGTTATTTCAAGAAAACATACTACTCCATTTATTAATGCTAAGGAAGTCAGATACCAAAATTTAGAGAGAGAGAGATAGAAGTGAGATAGTGAAACAAGAAGGGAAGTAGGGAGAGAGGAAGGGAGGAAAGTAGGAAAAAAGAAATTAGTGATTTAAAAAAATCTAAGTTAAGGGTTTCTTAATTTTTGCAGTGGTATAAGTATAGATTATTTAATGAATTAGTTAATTCAGTAAAACTGGCTTAAAGAAAGACTAGGACAAGTCTTAAGGGCATGTGTTAATCATAACCCTCAGATATCCTGGCCACTGAAGACAGTAGCTTCTCTTCTAAATAAACGTAATTAGTCCTAGATTTCCTTACCAGAGATAAGTTCAACGAAGTTCAGCCAGCCAAAGAAAGTGGAGAACAAGTAAGTAACTGAGCTATGCAAAGTAAAGGACCTGAACATCTGAGCAGGTGTCACTCCATGTGCGACTCTGATCAAAACAAAACAAAACAAGACAAGACAAAACAAACCCGTGATATCTAGTGTGTATAGTGTCTACAAAAAGATTGAGATTGGCAATGGTTAGAGGTTGTTAAAAGAGGAACCCGAGAGTAAGAAATTCAAAAATGTTCTACTTAAGCCTAAGTCTCAGATGGGCTAAAAATGAGCTTGATGACTTTGAAGAAACTTTAGAATAGAAAATAGGTAAGCAGTCTCTGACAAGGAAGAAGGCTTTGAATAGCTTGGTCAGAATTTTACAGTTTAAAATTTGGGCTCTTTGAGAACAGTTAATTGAGTGTCAGACTGGATCCTGAAGGATAAATGCAAAATTTACAAGGAAGTAAATTTTTTTAATGATAGTCATTAGTTTCATAATTATAATTTATAATAGATACATACTTTGTTTACTCTCAACCCAGATAATTTGTTTAATAAATGAGAATATTTTATATTGATTTAATGTGACTCAATATGATTATAAAATTAGTAGGTGTAGCCCAAAATACTTTACTTATTTAAGTATAGGAGATGGAATTAGAATTGGTAAGTGGTTTTGTCACTAGCTTCTAGGCTTGAATGCAAATTGTTGATGTTAATGGTAGAATGAAGAAATCTTTTTGAAGTTGGGTATAACACAATTTACATTTGCCACTGATGTAAAAGGTAAAATCATTTGAGAAAAACATGCTTATCTCACCCCCCAAAAAGTTTCTTGCAGCAATATATCTATAAATAAATCTCATACCCACTTGCCCAAATCTCCAATTAAAAGATTTCCAAATGTACCATATAATGATCACCTTATTTTCAACAATAATTGATTCCACAATATTTCAATGCAATTGAGAACACACAAAAAATCCTTGAAATTAGGAATATATCCAATATTGAGATACAAATTTAGTGTAGATTTGAATGAAATGACATTTGACTAGTTTTTCTTTCAATGTTTTTAAAGAATAATGAAGCCTTAGCAAACTTTACAGTTTGCAAAATATATTATAACATTGTGTCTTTTTCAAAGTGATTGTGGAAATCTTGTTCCTCCCCCATCTATTTTTTTCTCAGTCATGCCTCAGATTTTGACCAGCAGCCCTTTTTTCAAAATTGATCATTTTAATTCTGAAAACCACCAAGGAAATCTGTTTCCCTTCTGATTTTCCTTAACAGTTTGCAAATAATCATTCTTGTTTACAATGATCTCTCAGTATGTCTGAGCAATGTTTTCAAATTTTTAGTTAAAACATCAGCTTCAGTTGACCCCACAGTGGTTGTTTGGGATCCCAGCAGTCCTCACTTATTGCACAAACCAACTGCACAATGCAGAGGAAGCCTTGCTTTGAGGAACTTAAGCTGGTTGCTCCTCAATGTACCCAGTTGGTCAGAATAACCTCTGGCTTCAGAGCTGGCTTTAAGTACAACTGATTTAGAATGAAATCACTTTGGCAGTATAATATGCAAAGGAAGAACATAAATTTCTTCTCAAAATACTTTTAAATATTTAAAAAAAATTAAAGAGTTTTGCTTGGAAAAATCACTAGGGGGTGAAATCTAGTTTTAAGACAAATACAGAAAGCAGGCTGTAAAGTATTTGGAGCCAGTGCTTAGCTAAGAATTGATTCAAGGTATAGTAACATTAAAAAAATGCTTGAAGGAGGAAACTATAAATACGTGCTTTTACTTGTTAGGGACTGGATAATCATGGGTTGGACACAAGCTGTGAGTTTCCTAATTTTCCTTTGTGATTCCTTTGTGAAGAGAGGTCAAGGCTGTGAGAACAACTTAAAAGAAGTTGTATTTTTTAGATACATAATTAGGACTAGAGAATGGAAAGTTAATATGTTCTAACTAATTAGTTGAAATTGGAGCAGACAGAAGTGATAAGTGGAAAGCTGGCCAGGAAGCTCTGCAGCTTCTAAATAAAACCATAGAAGCGTTGAGCATACAGAAGAGCTTGTAAAAATGCAGATTGCTAGACTCTGATGCAGAAGGTTTGGAACAGAAATTTAGAATCTAAAATATTTGATGCAGAGACAGATGTTCCATGGAACATGCTTTTAAAAAACACTGCAAAATGATATAAATTTGTCACTTCCTATTAAAACAAGAAAGGGAGCTTGTTTGGAGACCAAAATGAATAAAAATTACTGTGAAATGTGAAATCCAAGATTGCGTTATTTGCTAGAATTGCTGAAGTTCTGCAAGTGAAGCAGCTGTGCTTTGAGTATTTATAAGCACATATTTGCATATGTTGTACAGTACATATCCTCCATTTCTTTAATTATTAACTTTTAGTGTTAGAACCATTGAGACAATTCCACCTATACATGTATGATGTGTGCCTGGCTATAGAGTTGAGTGTGGACTCTGATGATAGATGCCTGGATTCAAATCCTGGCTCCATTACGTAGTGGATGTGGGCAAATGGACTTGGGCAAGTCCCTTAACTTAATCATACCTCAGATTTCTTATCTGTGGCATGGGAACAATAGTATTCACATTATAAAGTTTATGAAACAGTGAATTACTTCATACCTACAACAACACTTAGAAAGCTCCCAAAATATTATTAAGCCCTCAATCATTCACCTATCATAGTCACTGCCTAATATCTGTTGAAATAAGTTAAATTGATTGACTATGATGATAAAATGAATGAATTGAAAGCAGTTATTGCTTAACCTAAAATGTAAATCCACAAAGATAGTGAAGTAAATAGAATAAAGTTAAGATCAAGGAAGAAAGCTCCACTCTGATTTGTGTTATCTACCTCCCAAGTTACTTATTAGTATGTTTTCTTTCAAGCTAGGTTTTAAATTTTTTCTTTAATTGTTTATTTTTAAGGGGAAAAATTGACTGGAAATTATTTAAGGGTACGAGGACAATCCTTTAATTTGCACTCTTTCTTCTCTTTGGAATCTAGGCTTCTCCTATGCTTAGTCTTCTCCTCAGTGTTGTTTTTCCTGAGGTTGTGGGGAAACCAGATCATTTTCTTCAGCTTCACCCTGTTCTTTCCTGTACCACAAATACTTAGTCTAGTTTTCAAATAATTTAATGCGTAGTAAAAAAAACATAAAGTTCACAAAATGATGTCCAAAGAGTAGGCAATTACAGAACCAAAGGAACCCATTTGTGTTTGAGAAAATTTCCCTGGCCATCACCACCTCAATTTAGTGGTAGGGTGTCCAGTTAGGAACCAATGCTGGACTCACCAGAGAGGTGTTATTCATCAGGAAATCGATCTACCAGCTGAAAAACTCCAGTTTTGGAGCTGGGTTCTGGGACAAAACTGGACAGTCTGGCACAAAAGAGCCCTCAGACATTAGGCCAGGATTTAGGCTGAGCTAATAGGTTAAAACTCAGGAAGGCTTTCTTTTCACAACGTAAGGCAACAGGGAGTCCAAAACCAAAGACTTACAGGAGCCATCTTTAGACAAGGGGATTCCAGACCTGGCAGAGGGACCAACTGTAACCCCATTTCACAGGCCATGGGTGGCTGTTGATAGCTTCCTGCCTGAATTAGCTCAGGAACTGCAACTGGATAGAGCCTTCCAAAGAGTTGTGTTGAAACTTATGGAATCAAAGGTCATTTCTTCGGTGTCCCTCTGCTGTACCACGTGTGAGTCACGTGATAATAAATCAGCTGCGCTGAGTAGAACAGCACATGGACTGTGGAGAGGACACTGCCAGTGAAGAACATCAGCCATGGAGATGATGCCTCACAAACAAAAGTTACATGCGCCTGAGGACCTGTGTTTTATGCTATGTGACTTTAAAGGATTTAAAGAACTGCTTTGTTCTGCTTAATAAAATAATGTTTAATTGTTTTAATTAACTGCAAAATGAATTGGTAAGGTTAAAAATATAATGCATCATGAACATTATTAAGATATAAAAATATCATATTGACGACCACAAAACTTTTCATTATAAACCTGTGATTTAAATGGCAAGTCTCATCATCATTTCATGTCAATTAGACATTGAAGTTCACCCTTTTCCAAGGGTATAACAGTTCAGCATATAGAGAAAATGTACATTACATTAATAATGGAGAAAAGCATTAAAATGACTCCTTAGATGCTGAAGATACCTTTCCTTGCTGTCTTTATTTCTTTCTTAAGTTTCAGTATTTTTCTAAAAACTTTTATTTTACACTAACTCAATAACTGAAAAAGAATTTTGACCTTAACAATTCAAGGAGAGCACTAAACTTTATGATATATTACTGCAGGGCTTGTCTCTGGGCAAGAAACAGGAATGGTTGGTATTAATGGGAGTATGACAGTTCTGAAGGAAAACCAGCTCATGGCATTATGAATCACAGGGCTCTAAAACATTTATAAATGAAAGAAAAGGCTCGGGGCTGACATGAATTATGAGTCTCATTATGGCACTGTTATATCTCCCGCAATGCCTCAGAGGGGCATGACACCCCCCAAGAAAAGTGGTAACACTTCCATTACATTATTTTCCTACTGGAATTTGGTGATGGTCAAGGTGGGATATGAGCTGTATCCCTGGAGTACACATGGCAACATATCTCTGCATTTAAATGTTTCAATTGGTCAAGATCCTGCAAGACTCTTTCCCTCTAAGTGCCAAGGATTACTGTTGACTCAAGACATAAGAGGCCCTAACATGAGGACAACATTTCCAATCTTTTCATTTCTTTTTTATAGTTATGTATTTGTTATTGTTGTTCAATTACAGTTGTCCTCATTTTTCCCTGATTACTCTCCCTGCCCTACCTACCCCCCACTTCCCACATTCAATCTTGCCCACATTGCTTTTGTCCGTGGGTCCTTTATACATGTTCCTTGACTCAACTTTTCCCCTTCTTTTCCCTCTTACCCCCTCCTCCAACCCCTCTGATCATTGTTAGTTTGTTCTTTATTTCCATGTCTCTGGTTCTTTTTTGCTTGCTTGTTGGTTTTGTTGATTAGTTTCCTCTTATAGGTAGGCTACAATGTTCTTGTTATTTTCCACATGCTGATGCAAACTCAGCAATACTAACAAAGATATTTTCCAGAAAAAAATATAGATTATTTAGTTACTTACAAGTGTTGGGAAAAGGAAAAAATAGGGTGAATTATTTATTAGTGCAAATATAACTGATCTTAAAATAAACATATCCTTAATTTTTATCTTCTCAATGCAGCCCAGGCTTGTATAACCTGACTAATTGTGAGCTGGGTGAATTGAGGATGAAGCCTATCTAAAATTCTGCATTATGAATTTTCAAGAAAAATGTGTAAAATTTTCAAGTAAATAGGCTCACCAAAGCATGGATTTAAGCAATGGCAAGCTTCTTTGCCATTACATTTTTGTACGCACACAAATACCTTAAATACCTGAGAGAATTTTTTTTAGCTTAAGGAGGCAAACATTCTGTTTGGAATTTCACTTACATTTTTCACATATTAAGACTTCTCACACAAAAACATACTTCATCTCCCAGTTATTGTGATGGTAGCAAATTAGAATTATTTTGTGATTCCAGTGTGTGGCAGGGATAATGCAATATGGTGGCAAAACTTCTTTTTCTTCCCAAGATAAGAGGTAGACTTCAGAATCCAGCCTCCCTTATAATGACATGGGGTCATGTTACTGAGTTCTGGTCCACGAATGTGAGTGGGGTGTATTTGCCACATCCATTTTGGCCTATAGAAACATCCTAGATACTTCCAATGGAGGTGTAGGTGGACACACTGTGTCTCCTTGCACAACCAAAATTAAGGACAACAAAGATTTAGAAGCAAGAAAAGAACCAGAACTGATAGAAAATTGAACTGTACAAAAGTCCAACAACCATTCATCCCAACTGGTAAGAAGGGCAGAATCATAGCAGGAAAAAGTGGAGGTTGGAGTAACCTGGTATGCAGGCAGCAGCTGGCAGATCCTAGGTGTACAGGCAGTGACTAGTGGGCCCCGGGCATGGGGTGGCAACAGGCAGCCCCAGTGAGACCATACAAGGTGGCTGGCTGACCAGGCAGTCACACATTCGCGTGCAGATAATCCAGGCGAAGGGGAAGCGGCAGAAGGGACTGGAATCTGAGAGAGAGAGGAGCAAGCACCATTGTTCCCTCTCAGACCCTGCCCCCATACACAGCATCACAGCCCAGCAACTGGGCTGCCCTGCCCTGGGGAACACCTAAGGCTCCGCCCCTCACTACATAACAGCTGTGACCAGACCAAACAGAAAAAACAAAAATGGCTCAAATGGGAGAACAGGTCAAAACCCCAGAGCCAATTCATCTAAGTGACCAAGAGATAGCCAACCTGTCAGATGCACAGTTCAAAGCACTGGTGATCAGGATGCTCACAGAATTGGTTGATTCTGATTGCAAATTAGATGAACAAATGAGGGCTACAGTAAGTGAAATGAAGGAAAATGCACAGGGAACCAATAGTGATGGGAGGAAAACTGGGATTCAAATCAATGGAGTGGACCAGAGAAAGAAAGAAACAACCAAACAGAAAATAAGGAAGAAACAAGAATTCAAAAAAAATGAGGAGAGGCTTAGGGAACCTCCAGGACATCTTTAAACATCCCAACATCCAAATTATAGGGGTACCAGAAGGGGAAGAGGAAGAGCAACAAGTGGAAAACTTATTTGAACAAATAATAAAGGAGAACTTCCCCAATCTGGCAAAGGAAATAGTCTTCCAGGAAGTCCAGGAAGCTCAGAGAGTCCCAAAGAAGTTGGACCTGAGGAGGAACACACCAAGGCACATTATAATTACATTACCCAAGATTAAAATGAAGGAGAGAATTCT
>PVKU01002247.1:0-32394 GCA_004027475.1 Anoura caudifer | reverse complement strand
ACAACCTACAAAGGAGTTCCCATCAGACTGTCAGCTGATTTCTCAAAATAGACCTTACAAGCAAGAAGGGGCTGGAAAGAAGTATTCCAAGTCATGAAAGTCAAGGACCTATATCCAAGATTGCTCTATCCAGTGAAGCTGTCATTTAGAATGGAAGGGAAGATAAAGCACTTCTCAGATAATGTCACGTTAAAGGAGTTTACCATCAACAAGCCCTTATTATATGAAATGTTAAAGGGACTTATCTAAGAAAAAGAAGATAAAAAATATGACAGTAAAAAGACAGCAAACTTACAGATATTAGCAACCATGTTTTGCTAAAACAAAGGCAAACTAAGCAAACAAGTAGAACAGGAGCAGAAACACAGAAATGGAGATCACATGGAGGGTTAGCAACAGGGGAGTGGGAGGAGGAGAGGGAGGAAAAGGTGCAGAGAATAAGTAGCATAGACGGTGGGTAGAAAATAGACAGGGGGAGGGCAAGAATAGTGTGGGAAGAGTAGAAGCTAAAGAACTTATGACACATGGACATGAACTAAAGGGGGGAATGTGGGTGGGAGGGGTGTTCAGGGTGTAGGGGAGTGAAGGGGGTAAATGGGACAACTGTAATAGCATAATCAATAAAATATATTTTAAAAAAGAAACATCCTGGGTGATACTTTTCACTCGCTCTCTTATCTCACCAGATGAATAGGATATAGTAGAGGATTCCAAGGCATTAGGAACTGGGGAAGCTACCAGATCAAAAGGGTCAGGTGCTTAACATTTATGTCTTTGATACATTTTGAATTTATTCTTGTTTGTGTAATAGGGTGTAAGAAGGTGGTCTAGTTTCATTTTTGTGCACATGTCTGTCCAATTTTCCCAACACAATTTATTGAATAAACGATCTTTAGCCCATTGCACGTGCTTGCTTTCTTGGTTGAATATTAATTGACAATAAAGGCATGGGTTTATTTCTTGGCTCTCTATTCTATTCCATTGATCTATGTCATCCTTGTGCCAGTACCAGATTGTCTTGATTACAATGGGCTGAGTATAGTTTAACATCAGGTATTGTGATCCCTCCAACTTTATTCTTCTTTCTCATGATTGCTGAGGCTATTTGGGGTCCTTTGGTTCCATATAAATTTTTGAAATATTTGCTCTAGTTTTGTGAAATACATCATTAAAATCTTGACAGAAATTTCACTGAATCTATAGAATGCTTTGGGTAGTATGGACATTTTAATGATGCTAATTCTCCCTATCCATGAACATTGTATGTTCTTCCACTTATTTGTACCTTCTTCAATTTCTTTAGTGTCTTAAAATTTTCCAAGTACAGGTCTTTTACATCCTTGGTTAGGTTTATTCCTGGGTATTTTATTCTTTTATGGCAATTGTGAATGGGATTGTTTTTCTTCTTTTTCACTTTCTGTTAGTTATTGGCATATAAAATGCAACAGATTTCTGGATATTAATTTTATATCCTGCTACTTTGCTGAATTCATTTATCAGTTCCAGTAGTTTCTTGGTGGAATCTTTAGGGTTCTCTATGTACACTATCATGCCATCTGCAAATAAGGACAGTTTTACTTCTTCCTTCCAATTTAGAAGGAAGAAATAAAACTTCCTCTTGTCTAATTGCTGTGGCTAGGACTACAAAAGGTGAAAGCAGACATCCCTGTCTTGTTCCAGATCTTAAGGGGAACACTTGTAATTTTTACCCTTTGAGTATGGTGCTGGCAGTAGGTTAGTCATATATGGCCTTCATTATGTTTAGGTATGTTCTCTATTCCTACTTTGATAAGAGATTTTATCATAAATAAGTGCTAGGTTTTTGTCAAGTGCTTTTTCTGCATCTATTGATATTATCATGCGCTTTTTATCCTTCATTTTGTTTATGTGGGGAGCCACACTTATTGATTGGAGAATGTGTACCAAACTTGCATTCCCAGAATAAATCCCACTTGATCATGGTGTATGATCTTTTTGATGCATTTTAAGTATTCAGTTTGCTAATATTTTGCTGAGGATTTTTGTGTCTATTTTCATCAGGGATATTAACCTATAATTTTGTTTCTTTGTAGTGTCTTTATCTAGTTTTGGAATTAAGATAATGCTGGCCTCATAAAATAAGTTTGGGAAACATCCGTTGTTTGGAATTTTATGAAATTATTTGAGAAGTAGACGTGTTACCTCTTTGCAGAATGATTGGTAAAATTCACCTACAAAGCCATCTGGTCCAGGACTTTTGTTTGTTGGGAGGTTTTGATTACTGCTTCAATTTCACTAGGTGTAATCTGTCTATTCAGAAACTCTGATTCTTCCTGATTTAGTATGGGAAGAGTGTATGTTTCTAGGAATTCACCCATTTTGTCCAGGTTGTCCAGTTTGTTGGCATAGACTTGTTCATAATATTTTCTTACAGTCCTTTGTATTACTTTAGAGTCAGTTGTTATTTCTCCCCTTTCATTTATGATTTTATTTATTTGGGTTCTTTCTTTTTTTCTGGATGAGTCTGGTTACAGCTTTGTCAATCTTATTTATGTTTGCAAAGAATCAGCTCTAGATTTATTGATCTTTTGTATCTTTTCTAAAACTCCCTTTTGCTTACTTCTGCTCTAATATTTATTATTTCCTTCCTTTTTCTACTTACTTTGAGCTTTGTTTGCATTGTTTTTCAAGTTTCGTTAAGTGTGAAATTAGATTGCTTATTTGATCTTTTTCTTGGGTTATTTGTTTTTTTTTTTTTTTTTTTTTGAGATAGCCCTGTGATGCTATGAATATCCCTATTAAGATTCCTTTCCCAACATCCCACAGATTTAGGAATGTTGTGTCCTCATTTTCATTTGTTTCAGAGTATCTTTTGATTTCTTCCTTGATATCATGATTGACCCATTCATTTTTAATAACATGTTATTTAGCTTCCATATATTTGTGTGTTTTTCAGTGTTCTTCTTGTGATTGATTTCTGGTTTCATAGCATTGTGATCAGATAAGATGCTTGATATGATTTCAGTCTTCTTAAATTTATTGAGACTTGTTTTGCATCCTAATGTGTGGTCTACCTGAGAAAGCATTGCACGTACACTGGAAAAGTATGCATATTCTGCTGCTTAGGGGTGACATGCTCTGAAGATATCAATTAAATCCATTTGATCTAGTTTGTCATTTAGGGCCACCATCTCCTTGTTAATTTTCTGCCTGGAAGATCTATCCATTGAAGTCAATGGGGTGTTAAAATCCCCAACTATGACTGTATTTGTGTTGATCTCTCCCTTTATGTCCATCAATATTTGTTTCACATATTTAGGTGCTCCCATGTTAGTTGCATAAATGTTTACTAGGGTTATATCCTCTTGTTGGATTGTTCCCTTTATTGTTATTTTGTGTCCTTCTTTTACTATAGCCTTTTTTTTTAAATCTCACAACTATTTTTTTATTCTAATTGTTGTTTTTGTAGTTTTCTGTCTTTTACTCCCATCCCAGCCCACCGCCCCATCCCTCTATAGCCTTATTTTTAAAGTCTATCTTGTCAGACATAAGTACTGCTACCCCAGCTTTTTTTTCTCTTTCCATTTTCATGAAATATCTTTTTCTGTCCCTTTACTTTTAGTCTGTGTATATCTTTTGATCTGAGATGTCTCTCTTGGAGACAGCATATTTATGGGTCTTGTTTTCTTATCCAGTCAGCTGCCATATGTCTTTTGGTTGGAGTATTTAAGTCATTTACATTTAAGGTGATTGTTGATAGCTATTTAGATGTATCTAGATATACATAAATATCTATGTATATTTAGATATTAGATAGATATTTAGATATTTAGATGATAGATGTATAGTTTTTTTGTTGTTGTTTAGACTATTTTCCTCTGCTTTTGTTTTCTTTCTCTTCTTCTTAAAGCAAGTCCTTTAACATTTGTTGCAGTACTGGTTTGGTGTTAAGAAACTACTTTAGCTTTTTCTTGTCTGAGAAGCTCCTTTTTTCTCCTTCCATTTTAAATGATAGCCTTGCTGGGTGAAGTAGCCTTTGTTGTAGGTCCTTTCTTTTCATCACCCTGAATATTTCATGTCACTCCCTCTGGTTTAAATGTTTCTGTTGAGAAATCAGAGGACAAGCTAATTGGTACTCCCTTATATGTGACTAACTGCTTTTCTCTCACAGCTTTTAGGATTCTCTCCTTGTCTTTCAGCCATGATTTTAATTATGATGTGTCTTAATGTAGGCCTCTTTGGGTCCAACTTGTTTGGAAGTCTCTGAGCTTCCTGGACTTGTGTGTCTTTTTCCTTCACCAGATTAGGGAAGTTTTTGGTCATTAGTTCTTCAAATAGGTTCTCAATCCCTTGCTCAGTCTCTTCTCCTTCTGGTAGTACCATCATGCGGATGTTGTCATGCTTCATGTTATCCAAAATGTTTCTTAAGCTCTCCTCATTTTTAAAAATTTTTTTTTCATTTTGTTTCTCTGCCTGGGTGTTTTTTCTACCTTGTCTTCCAAATCACTGCTTTGATCCTTTGCCTCATCTCACCTACTGTTTATTCCTTCCAGTGCATTATTTATTTATTGCATTTATTATTTCTGAATCATCTTTCTTTATGGTTTCTATGTCTTTTTTCATGCTGTTGAGCATCCTTGTAATCACTATTCTAAACTCTACCTTATAAATTGCTTGCCTTAATTTCATCTAGCTCTTCTTCTGGAGAATTCTCCTGTTTTTTTCATTTGGGATTTGTTTCTTTGTTTTTTCCATTTTGGCTGCTTCTTTGTATTTGTTTCTACATATTAGGTAGATCTGCAAAGATCCTGGTGTAGGCCTCTGTCACATTTTGCTTGTGATTGGCCCTGGTCAGCCTGCTTATAGCTGTCAGTGATCTACAGTATGTGGCTCCCTCTGCTGGGCTTGTTTGTGTGCAGAAGGACCCAGGCTGCTCACCAAGGCCGGTTTTTATCAGCACTGGGCTTGGGGGAGAGTCAGCTGAAGTCTGGTAGAGCTCCTAGAGATCCACCTTATTTGTTAAACTAATCAATGTTATATCCTCAATTGTAATCAGCAGCCCACCTTAAAGTCCACAGGGTGGGGCAGAGTAATTCCTCTGGGCTGCGCTATTGCTTTCCCTCAGCTGGATGCATTTAGAGAGGAATGCTCTGGCCGAGAAACATGGCTTCTGTAGTGTGGGGAATGACTCAGCACAGGGATCCTGGTGGCTGTTCCTTCAGTTTCCTCCCCAGAGCCACCAGCCCCAGACTCTCTCCAATTGTCTCTAGTCCACTCTTCCCTCCCTCTGCTGGAGCCCAGGGTAAGTGGCTGCAAATGAAATGTTCTGCATTGACCTTTTCAGAGGCTCTCTGAGTTCTGGCTATCTCTCCCTGCCAGACTGAAACCCTGCTGCTTTTCACAGCTGGATGTTATCTGGGTTCCTTTCTGGCTCTGATGCTGTAGGCTGGGGAGTCCAGCTTGCAGTTTAGACACCACATCTCAGAGGAGCCTCCCAGCTGCTGAAATATCCCTCTATAACTTCAGCTGTCACTCGTGAGAACTCAGCCAGCCCTCTCAGGCCTCCTCCACATTCCCTACTAGTCTCATTGTGGTGAAGTGGTTTCTTCTGTCTGTCCGTGGCAATAAGACTTCTCTCCAGCTGGTATTCCGTTGATTATTCAGGATGATTTCTCTACAATTTAGTTGCACTTCTAGATTGGTCTTGGAAAGAGTTTAGTGCAGCTTCCATTACTCCTCCACCATTTTGGATCTTTCCAAAACAAATGTTTTAAAGCCAATTTGGAGGCATATTGGCCTCCAAATTAGTTTTTGATTGAATCTTTTCTCTTCTGGAATTTAATTCTGAGACCTAAGTATTATTTAAAACTGTGTTGATGATTTAATTCATTTTGAATTTTCCTAAAATAATGTTATGTTTACAAATACAGGCTTTTACATAATATCAAAATTATCATTAGTCCTATATATTAAACATTTGACTAATTACAAAGTAACTAATTCTTTAAATTCTAAGCCTACAAATATTGAACATGGACTTTATTATGAACATGTCTTAAAATAATAGCTTGTGTATCCTTAACAATCTAATTTTTCTTCCAATTCAAATCATTTCCACTCTTTTAAATACTAAGAAATATGTATTCCAATGATGTAAATACATATCCATGTGACATCCCCTCCTCATATTACCTTGAATTTTATAATTTGCAAAAATTGAGATTGGTGGAAAAAGCATAGTTGTTAGTCTTAGGCTCTAGGTAATCTTTCCATTTTATCTCTTAAGAGTTACAACCCAATGCTTTTTAAATCTTGACTAACAACATAGTTTCTGCATGAGTCATTATCTTCTGAATGTTAAGGCATGATATCATAAGGAAAACAAATTACCGCATGTACTGCCGGGGAATCAACTAACAGAAAGAGCAAACGATTTTTGATGTGTTTGTACACTCACAAACTGAGGTATTTTAACTCTTATATTTTGTTCTGTTGCTTCCCATGTCCATCTAATTTAGAGTAGACATACTTCCTGACAGAAGCATATCAATTCTCTGCTTCGTGGTTTGTAGAAATATATTGGTTATCACTATTTAAATGAAAATCGCTTTTGCAGATAGAAGTCACATAATCATTTTCACATTCATAGTTGTATAAAGTCAAAAGCAAATCCCTCAATATAGCTCACATTTAATAAAATTAGCCCAAATAAACAAACATGTTTTAATATCCTTAATAAAATGTATATATTCAATATATATGAACATAGTAAACTTTGGAAAAGTAAATTGATGTTATTTTTAAATACCCATGCTAGCAAATTAAAAGGTAGATCATAATCTATCAGTTATAATAATAATAATAATTAGAATTATCATTCTGTTTAGTATAGTATAGATTATAGCTCTATATACTTAATAAGATTTTGAGATAATCCAGGGACTAGTACTATAGTTCAGATTACTATCTGACTCAAAGGTTGAAACTCAAACTTTCTGTTTTCTCTCTTCTATTTCCTGCCAAATCAAATGCACTAGAATTGTACAATGGCATTGATGTTTCTATTAAGGGAAAGTAATTGAACCAAGGATCAAAATGAGTGGGTAAATCTTATCTATTTACAGAGATGAACACATCCAGCTCATGAACAACAAAGGAACATCAGATGAATAAGAGATGTTTGATTCTAGACTCTGACGACTCCTCTCAGGAACCTCGTGATGCAAACACACCCAGGCCCTAGGCCTCAGCAATGCCATGCTGATACGGGGGTCTGTTCTGTGTGGCTGTCTCTTCTATTAGATGCCTAAGTAGTTAGTCCCAGCATTGTTTGATATATGGACTCATGACAAATAAAACATTCCGCGTGGGCAAGAATAGTGCTGAATTCATGTCAGCATTCCATTTTATACAAGGATAACAGAAGATTTCTAAGAATCAGGCATTTCCTCTTCATGAATTCAACTTTCAGAGATCAGGGATTTTTTTTTTAAAATCTTTCATTTCTCTTTAGTGACCATATATATGCCCTTTATCCATAAAATCTCCCCTTGAATGTATATACAAATATAAAGCCCCTCTTGGACAACTTATTAAAGCAATAATTTCATATATTTATTCTTCATTGTGTAAAACAGTGATTATTTGTTTAGAATCATAGTTAATAGTGGTGTTATTACTGTGGGTGTTTTCTCCTTTGGGCGTCAAGAAAGCCTGTACTTTGAATTTTAATGTAAAAGTCCATCTCCACACTATTTAGAAATCTATACCTGTTGTTCTTATTCTGTATGAACTGGCTCGCACTACCAATTTTGTAACTGGCAATGTCAGGGTGAGTAGCAGATGCAGTTGGTAGTGAAAAATGGTCAGAAAGTGCTCAACTGAGAGAGAACGGTGAAGGAAGTACTGCCGTGAACAACTGAAATCCATTTGAGGCAGGCAACTGTCTCCTGTGAGAGAGAGGAAATTGGTCTCAGTATACTGCAGAGAGAAAGGAAGTACAACGCCAAGGATAGCTTGACAAGTGCCCCAGGAGATGCTGAGAATAACCTGAGGCCTTTTCTTTTCTAAGGTAGAACCCCGTTTGGCTAAAAATGTTTGTTTTACTCTTAGCTTCCTTATTGTGGAGTTGGGAACTGTCCCTCTTTCCTTATTCCAAAAAGCCCACAATTTCTGTCCTGATTGGAACACAGAAAGCATGTTGCACTCTTATAGGGTATGGACATGGTGATGGGAAGGGGGAAAGATATTCTTTCCTCTCTGTCCTTAGCATATACCTTTTCTTAGGGAAAAATGTTCTATCAAAAACCAGAATCTTGACAGTATGACCCCTGAGTTTTATCTTTCCAGGTTAATAACTCTAGCCTTTTTAGTATGCCTTTGTGAGGATACTATTTCATTGCCATGGTTATTTTGTGATCATCTGCATCAGGGTTTATAGTTCTGCTATATCTGTCCCAACTCTGTGAACAGACTAAATGAATGAATGTTAACCCCATGAATGGTTCCAAATAAACCACTGATCCCCCAGTCTAAGCCACATTTATTAAACTTTGTGAAATCCCATTCTTTAGCAACTTCTAAAGCATAAAGAAAAAGCCAAAACCATTGGTATACAAAAAGGTAAAGATGGTAACCCAGAACAGATGATGTCATGATTATTGAAGTTTTAATCCTAACTTTGTTTTTTCTCAAAATATGTTAAACTATTAGTTAAACTGGAACCTTAAATTACATTCTAACATTTTAGAGTCTGAAAATTAAATTGAATATTTTAATTAATTTTACCTTAGCCTCTTAAATTTTTACGTAAGGTACAGGATGCCTACAAAAAATGTACCAGTTTTTAGGCCAAAACAATGAGGAGTGGAACAATACTTTCTAAAGTGAAACTTCACATTTGGGTAAAACAAATCAATTTAAAAGGTTTTACAGAACAGTTACGTAACAAGATTTAGTCCCAAATAAAATTTCCCATGGTCCCCTTCACCTCTCAAAGAAATAACTGACTAGACATCCCAATACAATTAACACAAAAACATATAGGGTATTTATGGGAATAAATGAACTACACTATTTTCAGGAGGTTCTGGTATGATGAGATTGAGTTATCTTAAAAACATTTTGAAGCACAACATATCTGACACTGACTAGAAAGATGGTATTGATACTGTGGACTGGGTCAAATTTAGGAAATGCAAAGAGAATTGGATTATAGTGATTATAACCTGTCTGACTGATAGAGCCAATAAATCCACTTTCACAGCTGCTTAGATAGAACCTACTTGAAAGTATTTCTGTGATGTTCAACTCAGCACCAAATTATTCTTGTCACAAACCTCAATCATCCTGCCAAGGAATTCTTCAGTTAAGGAAGTCCTTGTCTAATTCCAGGCCCCCTGGTTGAAGAGTCCCCCCCAGTAACAGATTTCCCGGCCACGAGTCAGTTGCCCAGTGACTTCCACTGCCTCGATCTCCACTTACATCCTTTTACTTGCTGAGATCTCACCCTTGCCTCACATGGGTAAAGTCTGAATCCCAGACTGTTTTGCCTTGTTATATTGCTAATATTTTCTTTCATAGACTATACCCCAATTTCATTCTGCTTGCCTGTGTCTACACCCCACCCTCATACTTCACACAAATAAGGAACTCAGCTTTTGTTTCCATATTTATATTCTCAAGTTATTACCTCAATCTTTGATTTAACATTCCCTAGGCTGAGTCTCAGGCATAATTCCTTGATTACCAATTAGAAAAAATGTCTATTTTTCTCTCTTGCGCATATTCTTTGTATGCCCCATAATGATGCTGTTGTTGGTAAAGGAGCTCATCTCCATATACTGTACTCATGAGTTTCTATTAAAAAGTATTGTCACATATATTATCATCTGAAAAGAATAAAGCACTCAGTTTTATATGACATTGTTAAATGCTTCAAAAAGTAAATTTGGCAGCATTGGTTCCTATCCTTCAGAAATTATTTTATAATATAAAAGGGAGATACAAGCACACATTTTAAAATAAGATTCTATATTAGTTGAGGGTAGTAATTTATTATAGTTACAGACCAAGGGCTTCAGTAGGGCCCACCAGAGATGATGGATGATGATTCAGTATCATCCTGTTTTGAAGAATTTATTAAATATATTTATCTATGTTTTTATGAGGACAGTGATTCATAGCACAGTAATGAAATAGAACTTCTCAGTGAATTCCTAAATCTGCCATGCTGCTGGTCAATGCCCTCACTATGTTTCTCTTCCTCTTTTCTCATATTTCCAGAAAGTTTATGCCCTTGGTTGGTAGTTGCAGAATTTTAAAAATTGGATTTCAAAACTGTAGTCTTTATTATATAAAGGAGACCCTTAGATGCAAATGAAAAGAGGTTGTCAATGTTACAGAGAGGTTAGAAGACTAATATGGCTGGAGGCCGCCATTCTCTACCTAATGTCACGGCTTGGTAAATCAGGACCACAGGGAAGAATATTCTCCCTCCCCCACTTAGGTTTTATACGGTAAATCAAATTAATTATAGAAGTAATAAATGATCTATTCTATTAATCAGGAAGAAACAGATGAAAGCTTCTATTATTACAGTATGAAGAGATCAGCAAATTCTGAACAAAGAGTAAAAATAAAACTGGAAAAAAACTGACAAAAATAACCAAAGGTCTTGAATCAACTGAAGGCAGATAAACTGAAAAGCATTTATTCTTGAAACTTAGCTAGAGTTTAGGGGAAAATAGCATAAGATTTCAAAGGAAATATAATAAATATGTGCAAATGCTTAAAGAAAATTACATTTAAAAATTAAAATATGACAACAATGATTGAATACATAAGGAATTTCAATAGAAAAATTTAAAGTATGAAAAAATAAATTTAAATTTAAAACTATAATAACTGAAATGGAAGATTCAAAAGATGGGCTGAATGGCACATTTGAGATAAGAGAAGATAAAAACAGAGAACTGAAAAGTAGATCAATAGAAATTATTTGATTTAAAGAACAGTGATAAAGATGGAAGAAAAATGAACAAAAAGCCTCAGGAACCTGCTGGGTTCCATGAAGCTCATAAACATATACGTAATGGCAGCTCCAGAAGGAGAATAAAGAAAGGTTGGAATTGCCCTGGCTGGTGTAGCTCAGTGGATTGAGCGCAGGCCTGTGAGTCAACGGATTGCGGTTCGATTCCCAGTCAGGGCACATGCCTGGGTTGCAGGCCAGATCCCGGCAGGGGATGCACAAGAGGCAACCACACATTGATATTTCTTTCCCTCCTTCCCTTCTCTTCTAAAGATAAATAAATAAAATATTAAAAAAAGAAAGGGCAGAATAAATGTTTGAATAAATAAAGGCTGAAATTATTACTAGCTTGATGAAAAACATTAATGTACACATACAAGAAGCTCATCCAAGTTAGATAAACACAAGGAGATTCACACCTGATAGTGAAACTAATGAAAGGTAAATACAAAAAGAAAATTTTGAAGCCTGCAAGAACAATATAATAACTCTCCACATGCAAGGAAGTAAATATCTGATTAACACCTGACTTCTCATCAGAAACAATGGAAATCAGAAGGCATAAGTGAAGTATTCAAAGAAAAGAAACCTGTTACCCAAGACATTGAGAATCAGCTATTGTTTTTTCAAAAATGAAGGTGAAATATAGACATTTACAGATTAAAAACTGAAGGAGTTGGTTTCCTTCAGACCTGGCCTACAACAAACACTGAAGGAAATTCTTTAGGTTGAAAGGAAGTGACTATAGATGATAACTTGAGGCCACAGAAAGAAATAACAAACACCAGAAATGGTAAACAGGTAGGGAAATATAAAGGACCGTATATGTATATTTTTCCCTTTTCTTTTTATTTTATTTTAAACATAAGAGTGTTTAAAGCACTGAGTCTCATGCTATATTATTGGATGTGTGTATGAGAATTATAGCAAAGAATAGAGCAAAAAAATAGCATTGTATTGGAACAAATTTGCTATATTTTATAATTGTTAAACTCAAGTAGATTGAGGTAAGTTAAAGAAGTGTATTGTAATACAAAAGAAAATTACTGATAGATGAATAGGTAAACAGGCAGACAGATTTCAAAAATCAGCCATAAAATATAAACATGAAATTAAAGTGATAAATTAAAATTTTACACAAAAGAAGGAATTAAAATTAGAAACAAAGAAACAAAAACATTAGATATAAAAAATAGCAATAGGCAGGTGTAAATCCAAACATAACAGTAATTACATTAAATATGGATTACTTAAAATGCAATGAAAAGGCAAAGGTTGTCAAAATGGATAGATCTCTCTTTTTTTCCCCTGTAGCTCAAACAAAATCAACATTTATTTGCATTAATTATCTTCACATAACAGTATATAGTATATATATATATATCTCCTTATAATATAGTATGTACTACATATATATTCTCAGGTTCTATTATCAGAAATGAATGTCTGGACCCAAACCACTCAGACTGGCATCAGTTCTTCATTAAGAGAAACAATTCAAGTATTACTGCATTTAAAAAATAACGATTGAGAGCAGGCTGACAGCTCTGGTAGGAAGTTCAGGGATCAAGTAAAAAGGAAAAGGACTCCTGGACATGGACAACAGTGTGGTGATTGCGGGGAGGGCTTATGAAAATAAATGGTAATAGGAAAAATACAATAAAAAATAAAGAAATTTAAAAAGTGATTGAATATAAGCATCTATTTTATTTCTCACAATCCCATTAAAATAATAATAAAGGGACTTTTTAAAGATATATACACTCACAATCATGCAAAAAAAAAAAAACAGGAGAAAAGAGAAAAAAAAACAACAACATTTTTAAAGGCCCAAAGAAGATGAATAAGTAGATTGAGTATAACCCCAAATAAACTTTAAATGGCTGCTGTAGGGGAGAACCAAAAGCAATCTCTGAACTTTTTAAAGTTTAGGACTTAGTGACACCATCCTCTGAAAGTGGAACATGGTTGGAAGTCTATTTGAGTAATAAATAGGTCTCTATATCCATCATCTCCAGTGAAATAAATAAATGAATAAGCAAGCAAACAAATAATTAAATTTTATTCTCAAATACAGGCCCTTTAAACTGCCTCACATAAGAAAATGATAATAGCTACACCTGTATAGTACTTACTATGTGCCAGGTATTTTCTAAACATTTACATTTATTGACTTCATTCTTACCCCAGCCCTATGTGATAGATGTGTAATTATCCCTAAATTACTGAGGCAAACACACAATAGCTAAAAAAATAAGTCATAGGTGACTGTCAACATATTGGATGCTGACACACCTGAATCTCCCACCCAACTGTCTTTCTCCTACGGGACTCCATAATACTGTCCACCAAGGCTTCGCTGTCTAGGCAAGAGGTGGAAAACCTCTTCTCAGGAGATTCTGATAGACCCAGGAGGAAAGAATTAGAGTTACTGACATCAGGTTTTTTCCCAACTACATGAATCAGCCAATCACTTGCAGTAAACCCAGTCACCCACCACGAGCTCAGGGTCTCCAGTCAACTCCTTAGTACATCATTAGTAAATATAAACGTATGAGGATGAACAGGCATCTGAGAAAACCTGCTACAATAAAAGCTTGAGAACAAAATAAACATTAATTTTAAAAAATCAATTAGAAGAAAATAAAGATCTTGCGCACATAAAAAGACAAAAAATAATTTCCACTACCCATATATTACCTACTCATCAATAAGTAACAGGAGATATTTTAATCATGAGAAGATAATACTATTTTAAAAGTAATAATCAGATATATAATGAAGCATTTTAAATATATATACTTCCCAGTAAGTAAACACTCAGTCAAAAGATAGAAAGGTTGGGCTATAAAAATTTAGAAAAATCTCCTAAAAATTGGGCTAAAAACAGAGAAAAAAAGAAATATAAAAGAAGAGATAAAATCTGAGAATCAGTTAAGAAAATAAAACATCAAGTAATAGGAGGACCCAAAAGAGAGAACAGACTGAAAGGAAGTAAATTATAATGAAATAATTCAAAAATTTTTTCCAAGAATATGGTACATATAAACTATTCAGCCTATTAGAGTCCACACTGATACAGCTATAGGGATGAAAACAGACCCACACCAAGGCATGTAATTTGGAAATTTCAGAGAACTTCAGACAAAAAGAAGGGCTAAGCTTTTGAAAACAAAAATAATTTAAATATAAAGGACTGGAATCAGAATCATTATTAAACTTCTCAGCATCAACACCAGAAGCTAAAAGTCGCCAAAACATGGCCTTCTATCAATGAAGTATGCAGGTAGAATAAAGATGCTTTCAGGAAAGCAAGTTTCAAAAAATTTACTTCCCCTGTATTCTTTTTTTTTTTTTCATTGTTATTCAAATACAATTGTCTTGTTTTCACCTCACCACAACCCCCTGCCCCTCCCATCCTCACCTCCCACTCTTGAACTCACCCCCTTTGGCTTTGTCCATGTGTCCTTCATACATGTTCCTTTATGCCCTCCCCCCCCCATTATCCACTATTATCCCTCTCCCCGCTCCTCTCTGGTTGCTGTCAGATTGTTCTCGGAGCTGCCGAAAGCTACGCTCCACTAAGATGAGGCAATAAGCAATGCAGAGGAAGGGATGCAATGCAGACCATAGCAGAGCCAACCCACAGGAAATGAAAGGGGCCAGGATAAGATATGCGCATGAGCAGAGTGGCAGATTCCCGCAGTGGTTTCTCTGGGGTGGACACAGTGATATATCTGAATGTCTGAGTGGGACACTTGCTGATGAGATTGGGGTTGAAGACTGAGACGGACATAGGAAATCAAGCAAGAAGTTAGTAGCTGCAAACAACAAACAACAAAAGCAACAATACCAAGGAACAAGAGTTGTGTAGGAATGAAAAAAATAGCATAAATACCACATTGCTTTACCATAAGTTGCGTTTGCACAATTATGCTAACATAAACACAAAACATTTGTCTATCCAAAATTAAAATGAAATTATATATTTGGGAATAGGAGTAAAAGGGGTACCATTAGGAAGTAAGGCTAAAGAAGGCAAAAAGAGTTTAAACTTTTTTTCTCCCAAAACAGAAGCTAATAAATGCAGCCTAAAACTAAAACACTATCAAATAACAAATCAAGCATGTTATTTAGGGACATGAAGGTAAACACCAAAATTATTAATAAAATTGGTGAAAGGGAGAAATGTGTATGTTTGGGTTTGGGGTGCAGATCTATTGTTATTTTTTTCTTATAAAATTTGAAAATTATCTGAGTCTTAACCTATGTGTACATACTATTATGACAAAAAGTAATTTAACAAAGAATAAAAAAGAAGCTCTATGATATCCATGCTGTTCATTTGTCACTTGCTTAATTCTTGACATAAACTATTATTTCAAATAAGAGAAAAAGCCTATTAATTTTCCTGCTTCATCATTTTAACTACTTCAAAAGAATTATTGAATTTTAGAAATTTGAATCATGATGCTAGCGATAGCAAGCATTTGAAATTTTTTTCCTAAACAGTTATATATGTGTGGGAATATTGCAGGTGACAGATATTAATAATCCAACAAGCTGCAGGAGAAAAGAGTACCAAGACTTGTATGTCCTCCAAAGCTACAGACGTTCAAGACCAGCTATATAAACATGAAGTGGTAATGATACTCTTGTAATACCCAAACTCCACCTTTTCAAAATTTTTTTTCTGCTGAAAGCTATCTTGGGGTAGGGGAAGGAGAGACCATGTGGTATGAAAAGATAATGAGAGGAGGAGTAGAACAGCCAACCTAAAATCCACTGGGAACTCAGTGAAGACCCTTCAGACCTTCACTATCCATTGTCACTAATATTTCTTATGAAACAATTGTGCTACAAATAAAAAGTTTCATTTCAAAATGTAATAACATCATTTGTTTAGCCTGAAATCAAGATGTAACAATTCCTCACCTATGGCAACCATAAGTATATGTCACAAAACCAAACAATTTTTGCCTAAGGGGTGATAAGTTTAGATAAAACAAAGTTAAAGGTGACTCTCTTTTCATAGAGAATTGTTACAACAATGAATACTGCATTCTGAATGGTTCTGTCCCCTAAAAGTTACTTGTTGCAATCCTAATAATCTTATGTGATAGTGTTAGGAAGTGAAGCCTTTGGGAAATGACTACATCAGGAGGTGGAGTCTTTATGAATGGGATTAGTTTCTTACAGAAAAGTTCCCACAGAACCAAGCCCCTTTCACCATGCGAAGCATCAATGACAAGTCTGTTACCTGGAAGACGGCCTTCACCAGACTGTGCTGGCATCCTGATCTTGGACGTACTACCTCCAGAACTGTGGGAAATAAATTTCTGTTTTATATAAGCTACCCGATAGGTGGCATTTTGTTATAGCAGCCCAAATTGACTAAGACTCAGATTCTGTATCACTGAAAATCTTGTTTGGTGCACTGAAAAATAATTAGGAGTAGGTAAAACTCTGGCCTTATGGAAAGTCACTAAAGTTATCAAGGATACTTTAGTAAGAACTTCATTTTTCAATACACTGGTATATGCACTAAAAAAGAAAAATAAAAAGGAAAAGTCACTGTCCTCTCATTTGTAATCTGGCATAGATACATGTGTGAGGGAGTCAAAGGGCATCTCAATTAAACATTAAGCAACACATATCATTGATAGCGTCATATTTACCTTGTATGTGATCAGAGCACAATATTTTAGGGAGCACAAAAAGCACCAGAATCATTGCTGCACATGTCTTTTGATCCAACAAGTTTACTACTAGAAATCTTCCTCCCAAAATTCCATATATGTATAAATACATTTGCACAAGCATTTATACTACAGCATTATATATAAAAGCAAAAAGAAAACATCTAAAATATCTATTAATTTATAATGTCCAAGTGATACATCTGAATTGCAGAATATTAAAAATTCATTTAAATACATATGTACTTACAGAAGTATATTTATGAGTGTATACATATATATATTGAGATCTGTCTGGAAAAAGTCCAGTTATTTTTAATATAATGAGAATGATTTGCATAACATAGATGTAGCCTGGTAGCCAAGGAGAGCAGACTGGAATGCCCATGAGTGAACAATGATGACTTCACTGTACTAGTTAGTGGGGGTGATAGATGCCATTGAGTGAGCATGTGTACTGTGTTATCCAATTAGACAATGAATACAGCAATGAATCCACATCAAATTTTGCATTAAGTTGAATATTCCTCCACAAACTATTCGGATGATTCCAAAGGCCCCAGCTATGGGCAACTGGTGATTGGAAGCTTCATCACTGCAACACACCCACTCATGCATCTGTCTCATGCAGAGTTTTTTGGCAAAACATCAAGTCACACAGGTGACTCAACCTCCCTGCAGATTTGGCACCCTGCAACTTCTGACTTTTCCTAAAACTAAAATCACCTTTGAAAGGGAAGTGATTTCAGATCATTGATGAGATTCAGGAAAATATGATGAGGCACCTGATGGTGATTGGGAGAACTGTGTGAGGTCCCAAGGTGCTTACACCTTACATAAAAAGTAGTTATATTCATTTATATCAAAAGTTAAATTTAAAAATAATAAAATGTAGAACAATATCTAAACATTTTAAAATAAAATAATAAAAATAGTTTACTGTGATTCCGTTTACATTAGTAAAAGGTATGTATGTATGTACATATAAGAATTTCAATGCATAGAGTGGGCCCTAGAAGAACACATACATACTCCTTGTTGGTAGTGATGACATCTAGTAGTGATGACGTCTGCGTGAGGGCTTAGGGAAGTCATATGGAGTAGTGGGCAAGGGCAGAAGCTTTGGTATCAGACCTTCTAAGTTTGTATCCTGGCCACTTACTGTACATCTTCTCTAGATCCTTCAGTTTCTCCATCTGTAAGGTGCTCGTGTGCATGTGAAAGTTGCTTAGAACAGAGCTGGCATGTAATTAACATATAAATTAGCAAGCACGAAGCAAATGTTCATGAATATTACTAAGGGAGAATTTTAGTTTTTACTATGCAACTGCTATTTTATTTAACTCTTGTACAATACACAAATGCATCATTTTATAATCCAAAATGTAGAAGACCAAATCCAGAAATGTAGATGTTATTACTCTAATGATGAAATTGTATAAGAATGTCATGGCATTGAACTTCAAGATCTCCTGCTTATTCACTGCTAAATGGACTACAGTACTCAAAGTAAATAATTATCCCTTCTACTATCTCAAGGACAGGAAATTATTTCTCTTTCCCCTTAATGAATCCCATAGTGCTGTTTACACAGCGGTGTGCACTAAATGTTTGCTGATAACGATAATGGTGACAAGGCTGACAGCTGTGACACACTATAAAGCTTAATTTAAAAGCCATCAAGATAATGTAGCACAAAATATGGTCCTTCTGAATTTTGTCTGCATGGGAAACATAACCTAACATCTAAATTCTGTTAGATTGTTAATAAAGTAATCCAGTATGCGTTGTACTATTGATTGCTTTGGTACCTTCCTGAGTTTTTGCTCATTAGCATGACCTAGTTATTATTTCACATGATTCAGAGGGCACAGCAAGGTCCAATTCTATTCTTTTACTATTAAAAGTTGGTCTCCTCTGAGCACTTTCTAAGTTAAATGCGCAAATGGATGTTATCAGCTAAATTATATTTAATCCCTGCAGCAAGATTTGCAGTAGTGTAATTCTTATCTATTCTCTTAAGCTGCAATGTTACTTTGTTCTTACAATGGCATGCTCCTTTTCTATATGTTTAAGTAGTTTATGAAAGGAGACAATGACTTTATTGAAAAAAATGATGATGCTTCTTCATCCTAGCTCCATCCCAGTTTGGGGTCAGGGTGTGGAGGGTACTTATTTATAGGTTACATTATCTTTTTTCTGCAATCATTGAAGCATCAGCCAGACAATATATCAATGACAATTACCTCTCCTATCAGAAAAATCTGAAATTAATCTTTCATGTTGGATCTCTGTTTCCTTGAGGTTGGTACAGTAGTGACTGCGGAGATAAAAAGAGACTCCACATGGAAGATATATTGCAGGAATCAAGAGCCAGGACTAAGGGGTATTAAGCAACCTTCTCAATGGGAGGGAGATTCTCCCTCCTTAGCTATATCCATTGGCATAGAGTCAAGAAAGAGAAAGTAGTTATCTGAACAGGAAAAATTTAACATACAGACTTGTGAACTAATAACAGGATATCAATTTCTTAGAGAATTCTAAAGATTATAGGAATAGCAAATACAGGGAGCAGCTCCCACTATAGGATGGAGGTAAAACAGGAAGGAACAATCTAGAGAGAGAGCCCTACGCACACCTGAGATTTACACCTTAGAGAGAGTGCAGATGTGGCCCAGTGGATGCCGGAGACGTTTGCTGAGGCACCTCAGGATTGGCCTGACAGCTGCCTAAGAGATTTTCCAAGAATCTACCACTGAAATATTAATGAGGCTCACTGGAAAGTCACTTGGAGTGCCAGCAAAGACTGAAAACTCACTGGAAAGACACTTCATGGGTTAACGGGGAGATTTGCAAAGAAGCCACACTCTGGGGTGCCCATGAAGCTCACTAGATAGACAAAAATGGAGTGTTTTCCTGACTCAGAGATGGCCACTGACTGGGGCTATGGTAAGATTTACTTGGGGAGGGGGTTGAGTGCCACTTGAAGATGCACACTTGATTATCTAGAAGGAAAAACTACACCAGATCCAGGACAAGACCCCTTCTTCCTGCAGTGTGCATCCAGTGCACTCTATTTTCAATACTGATTGTGTTCTTACTGGTAAAGAATATTTACAAGTTTCAGTGATTTTCAGTGTAACAAAGTGGGGCAAACATGCACAAATTTAAAGTTCAGAGGCAATAAATTGATAACTGGACAATAGCCAAGCCTGGACTATTAGAATACAGTTTTATTAAAGGACCTCCTGGAAATGACATTCCTAATTTCTTAACCATTCATTAATTTATTAACTCAATCAAGAAATATTTATTGATCATTCACTACATGACAGGTACTACACTGTGGAGTAATGATATAATGATAAATAAGAAATAATAGTTCTTGGAGCTCATCTCTGATCACAGGTCTCCTTCCTAGGGTTCTTAATTCCAACCCTGACTTGTCTAATATTTTTATTACTTTCTTGGTCAATCTATCCCCTTGACTTTGGCCCCTCTGTTCCCAGAGTGCTCCTCAGCCATGACTACCTGAGTAGCATTAACCCCTGATAGCTAGTCCCAAATAAAACAAATAACAGTCTTAAAAAGAAAATTTATTTTGTTACTTAGTCAAATAAATTTACATAAAAAGCTAGAAAGATGGTAATATCCTAAACTCAAATACTGTCAGTTAGAGACTATGACTCAAGAAAAGTGGAGGAGCTTCAGTCAAGATGGCAGAGCAGGTAAACACTGTGCTTGCCTCCTAAAGTGCAGAGCAACCATAATTGAGAACTGCCTGAAATCTAGCTGAATGGAAATCCTATCACTAAGGATGTAAAGAAAAAGCCACATCGAGACTGGTAGGAGGGGTGAAGACATGGAAGGTGCTGGTCCCACGCCCATGTGTGGTAGTTATTATAAAAATAAGGAGGGATACCTCAACTGAGGAGCAAGGAATCCCCAGTCTCACACCAAGCCCCCCAGCCTTAAGTTCCAGGATCAAAAAGAGAAGTACCCATAACTTCTGGCTGTGAAAACCATCACAGGTTGTGGCTGAGCAAGTGGGAGGGCTCCTGGAATCCTAGGTATTGCTCTTAAAGAGCCTGCACTCAGACTTACTCAGGCTCATTCACTCTGAGCTCTAACACTGGGATAGCAGCTCAAAAGGTCAAGGGAAATAGTGGATGACCTGAATTATCTGGCTTCAGGGCAAGGGCTAAAGAGGCAGCTTTCTCCCAGATAGAAGTGGTGAGAGAAGCTATTGTTCCTTTGTTGAAGCCTTTCCCCACCCATCCCATGCACAGCTGGGCACTATATTTGAGTTTTCATCAACCTGGATAACACAGATACCCTTCCCAGGTGATTTATGGGTATCCTACCCTACCCAACTTGCAGTCCCAGACAGGACAAAGGCAGTGGCTAATCTTGGCTTGCACCAGAGCTCCTCCCATTGGCCAGCTTCAAACCACACAGAACAACACTCAACCATCTCCTCATTGACATACCCAAAGGCAGACTCAGCAGGTGATGTGGACCCCAACTCGTGGGGTCTGCCACATTGTGGATGAGACACAAGAAATTCACATGGACTAATGAGTCCTGTAGAGGAAAAGGAACAGCATGGCTTTTCTCTCAAGGGGAGAAAAAGCCACAGCCCTTGCCTGGACATGCCTTTATTTCTTTTCTGGGCACATTACATGATGGTCCTCATTTACTATGCACAGGTTTGCTTTAGGTGGTTACCATTTACAGAAAACAAAGGAGCCGATGCTGCTAATCACATCACAGAGGAAGGATATTTGCAAATGAAAAAGGAAAAGTGGTTGAACCCATTACGCTCATTCTTGGAAGGTTTAGCATGGATTTTAAGAAGTTACTTTGCAGTAAATGTTTGCAGCCTCAATTCAGGGTGAGGGAGTTTTAGCAAAAGCAAGTCTCATAACAGTCTAGGTACAATGCAGGCCTGATTCCCCATGGGAAAACCTATCCGTGGGCGTGGGTCCTGTGTATCTCCAAGGGGGAACTGGACCCATGCCAGGCAGAACAGTCTCCTATAAGCAGGCACCAAAGCTCCTCCTCTATTTGAATCCTGCTCCATAGGGTCAGCCCCTGCACAATAGCTCCTCCACTATAGTCATGGCCAGTCCTCCCAACCAAGCAGCCTGAGAGTCAATCCTTTTCACTAATGTGTCAACAGCAATCAAGGCTCAACTAGAACAGGAGGACACACTCAACCCACACAAAAGGCACACCTGAAGCACCTGGATTAAGTGACCAGGTGACACGGACACCGTCCCGCAGTGTCCACAGCGTTATAGATGAGGTACAAGACAAATTCACATGGACCACCGATTGCTGTGGAGGAAAAGGGATGCCATGGCTACTCTCTCAAGAGGAGAGTGCCCCATGCCCTTGCCCTGACAGGCTTCTATTGGGTTCAATTTGCACAGGAGTACAGGTAAAGCTCATTGATCGTTATCAGGCAGTAAGGATCAAACAATAGGTAACATACAAAGAACTCTGAGGGCCTATTTTGAGTCAGGGTCAGATAGCTAAAGAGCAATAAAACTTTGAGGACCAAACTCACTTCTTGCTTGGACCCTTATTTAATTGAGATCATTCTAAACAAAGCAGGTTTCACAGGATTTTACATATTCTTTCTTAGGCCTGATCGCCCTAGGGAACCTGCCCTTTCCAGCACAGGGCTGCACCCACCACCAGCATTGTTTTAAGCTTAAGGCATTGTCTCAGGCTTCAATCAGGCAGGGGAAGTACTGGCAGCCAAAAGATTAAGAGACTTCTCCAAGACAGAATGAGGACTCAGGTTACATCAAAGCCAAGGGGTGAGGGTCCATTACCCCCTTTTGCTGTAGCCCCTCAAGTCCTTCCTTGGGTCCTCCACGTGATCGTGCCTATCTTGGTCATTCCCCTCTTGGGGAATCTTACCTGTCATTGGCTAACCGATCAAGCATTGGGGGCCAGTTATGAATGAAGTAAAAGGAGCAAAGGCAGCACTCCTGCCAGGGAGATAATCTTTGCCTCCTCGGTGGCTCATGGTCCGAAGGTTGCTCACTCAGCCTTAGCCATGGGGGAGTTACAGCTTCTGAAACCAGGAAGGGTGGTTCCCAACAACCAGGGAGACTGCCATGGGCCCCACAGAGCACCTACTACATGAGGCCACTCTTCCAAAACCTGGAAACTAGCAAACCCACCTATCAATCAAATGCAGGAAGGATCCAAAATGAGGATACAAAGAAACATATCCCAAATGAAAGAACAGAACAAAACTAAAAAAAAAAAAAAAAAAAAAAAAAAAAAAAAAAAAAAAAAAAAAAAAAAAAAAAAAAAAAAAAAAAAAAAAAAAAAAAAAAAAAAAAAACCCTCAAAAAACAAACCCTAAACAAAATGGAGACAGTCTCCTAGATGCAGAGTTCAAAACACTGGCTATAAGGATGTTCGATGATCTCAGTGAGAACTTCAACAAACAGATAGGAAATAGAGAAAGGGATATAGAAAACATAAAAAAAGTACCAATAAGAAATGAATACAATAACTAAAATGAAGACTACATTAGAGGTATAAAGAATAAATCAGGGGTTCAAGATGGCTACAGAGTAGCTGGAAGCTCTGTCCACTTGCTCTCAACCCCAAACTGGTCTTGCAGCCAAAGCACAGAACAATCAACTCAAAAATGCAGCTGAGTGTGAGAGCATGTGTGAGTGAGCATGTGCATGAATGAGTGTGCAGGTATGTGTACAAGTGTGCAAATGCCTGTCCGCCTGTGAGAGCACTCAATGGCAGGCAGCCCAGGCTCTCCTGGTGGAGGTGCTGCAGCCGCTGCCACAGCTACTGCCCAGCCCAGCACTTCTGGTTGCACAGATTGGAGCAGGAGCCGTTTTGTGGAATTTGCATATCTTCCTAGGGCAGGAGCCACCAGAGTGGCTGCACCTTGGCAACCCGACTTGCCTCTGTGATCTCCTTACCTGCCAGACTGGGCCACCCACTCTACTGCTGCTGGGAGCCAGGGTCCAGGGGACTGCAGTACTTGCCACAGAGGGGGCTACAGCTTCCCTATCCCAGGTGCCGTTGGAACTATGAATGGGACCCAGTCTGACTGGGGAGGATGCAGATCAGTCAGGGAGCTGGAGGCACCTGGAGGAGAGAGAGGCAGCCAGGGTGCACTGGTGGCAAAAAGGCAGGAGTCTGAGGCTGAGACTCACTGGAGGGAGTGGTGCAATCTCCTTGCCACCATCCCGTGCTACAGTTTTGTTGCTGGACTCTTCCCTTCTCTCCTCCACTGCATCAGGTTGATATGAGACTTAAAAGATGAGGCACACAGGATATATTTTATTGACTTGGGAGAGATGGGGAGAGGCATCAGTGTGAGAGAGAAGAGTTGATAGGTGGCCTCCTGTATGTGACTTGACTGGGGAGCCAATCCATACCTAGAAGCCCTCTCAAGGCAGAGGCAAGCATGATAAGTGTTGAAACCCTTATCCAGCCAGATGGGGGGAAGTTCCCTTGAATGAATGAGCAAGTGAAAACTCAGGTCCCAAATAAAACAGGAAAGTCCACATAACCCACGCAAAGGACATTCCTAGAGTAGCCACATCAGGAGGTCAAGGAGTCTGCACCATAGGGGCTCTCTGCTCTGGGGAGAGATGAAAACCACTGGAGGTAAACCCACCACATTTTCTTTTCCTTAAAGGGACAAAGCCCAGGTTGCGTGTTTGTGGCTACCCACTGAAGAGAGGGTGGGACCCAGTGAAGAGAGGGTGGCATAGACTGAAAACATAAGGAGAGTCTGGAGTAGGAGGCACAAGGAAGCAGCTGTGGGATTTGGGGGGCTTGGATATACATGGGCTACACATCAGCCATCTTTCCTGAGAAGAGCTAGCCCCTCCCAGGGGAAAATCATTTATCTTACCCTGTGGGATACCACTCCCCACACTCTCTGGAAATTCCCTTGCCACAACTCAGTTTTATTCTGTCTTGGTGTTCTGTTTGTTTTTGTGTTTTTTTCCCCTCTCCAAACCTGCATCATAACCCTTGCTGAGGATAAAGCAACATAAACAGAGTCAGGGATCATCAGAGACTGGTGGTAGGGTGCAGCCAGTCTATACACTATCCTGGAAAATAGACTGGTGCTTCCCCCTGATGGGAGAGCCACAGAAACACCCTCCTGGCATTGAGCTGACCCAAAATCTGGGCTTTGAAAACCTATGAGGGACCCTGACCTGCTGAGTACGGGGAAATAATCCTGGACAAATTCAGAGTAATGGTTTAGGGGAGGGGGGAAGAGCCCACCAGCTTCTATGAAGTCTGAAAGACACCTGTCACAGGAGATCCAGGAATCACAGGCCCCTGTTTCTACTAGAAGCCCTCTCAGAAATAGTTGAATCTGTGACTAGTCTAAGATTAGCAGAAGGACAGGAGGCAGAGACTGGCAGAGGTGGTTCCTGTGGGGTCCTGGGGCATTTGCTGGCACACCCAGTGCTAATAAAAAGCCAGCTTTGCACAACAGCGTGGCCCACCCTGGGAGAGGCCAACCTTGGAGGAATCAGCCACAAATTGTGGATCACAAGTAGCTTCAAAGGGACAACCAAGGACCAGATATGGACAACACATATCATTGGCTTACATCAGACTCAGACACCAGAGGAGTATTCAAAAGGAGAAACCAGGAGGCAAGATCTAAACTATTCTAAGACAAATATACTAGGCTCTTTTCTCATTATCTTAGCTTTTTTTTTCTTTTTCATAGCCTTTTTATTTATTTTTAAACTAATTTTTCTTTTATTTTTGGTGTTCTAATTTTTCTTTCATATCCCCTATTTTACTCTTATCTTTGACTACTCCACTGTTCCTATCTTCTCTCCTTTTATTATTACTATTTTTTTATTTTTTCTGTGTTTCTTTTTCCCATTTTCCTGTTTCAATTCATTATGAGCAGTTGTTTTCTTCCCCTTTCTCCTCTCATAATCATAATTTCCTTTTCTTTGGTCCTCTCATATTCTTTTTTTTTTTCTTTTCTCCTTTCTCTACTATTCCATGTCTCCTTCTGCTTTTAGTATTCTTTGTCCCTTGCTGTTGATATTGCTCTGGTGATGGTTCTTGTTTTGGTATTATTTTGGCATTGCTTTCCCTATTCTGGCAGCTCCTATACAACAGCGTACAACACATGATGGAGGTTGAGCCTCTTGGCCAGATGGAGGTGAGTTCCCACGAACAAATGGGCCAGTAATAATAAGGACCCAAATACAACAGTGAAGTCCACATAACCCATTCCTAGAACATACAGCTCAGGAGATCAAGGAGTCTGCACCACTGGGGCCCACAGGACTCCTAACACACAAGGCCACTGCACAAGACAGAGAGTCAAGGAAAATAAATCTAACGCATAGAAACAAACACAAAGACACAACTAAAATGGTGCTACAAAGAAACAACTTCCAAATAAAAGAAAAAGAGAAATCTCCAGAAAAAGAGCTAAGTGAAATTGAGGCAAGCAGTTTATCAGACATAGAGTTCAAAATAATGGTTATACGGATGCTCAAGAAACTTAATGAGAACTACAAGGAATTTAGTAAGACCTACATCAGCATGAAAAAGGACATAGAAACCTTGAATAAGAACCAGATGGAAATGAAGAATGCAATATCTGAAACAAAGAACACACTACATGGAATTAAAAGCAGGCTAGACGAAGCAGAGGATTGAATCAGTGAGCTAGAAGTCAAAGTTAAAAAAAAAAATTCAGTCAGAGCAACAAAATGAAAAAAGGCTCAAAAAGAAGGAGGATGGTTTAAGAGAACTTTGGGACAATATGAAATGTAACAATATTTGCATCATTAGAATGCCAGAAGGAGAAGAAAAGGAACAAGGGATAGAAAATCTGTTCTATAAAATAATGAGAGAAAACTCCCTTAACTTGGTGAGGAAAAAAATATCACACAAGTCCAGGAAACACAGAGGATCCCAATTAAGATGAACCCAAAGAGGCCAACTCCAAGACACATTACATTAAAATGTCAAAACTTAAAGACAAGGAGAGAATCTTAAAGGCAGTAAGGGAGAGACAGCTAGTAACATACAGGAGAGTTCTGATAAGGCTATCATCTTATTTCTTAACAGAAACATTACAACCAGAAGGGATTGGCATGAAATATTATATGTAATGAAAAGCAAGGACCTGCAACCAATACTACTCTATACAGCAATGCTGTCATTTAAAGTGGAAGGTGAAATAAAGAGCTTCCCAGACAAAAGAAGGCTAAAAGAGTACATCTCCACCAAGCCAGTACTGCAAGAGATACCATAGAGACTGCTTTAAGAAGAAGAAAGAGAGAGAGAGAAGAAGAAGAGAGAGAGAAAGAGAAGAACACAGGTACAAAGGGAAAAGTGGCAATGAATAAGTACCTATCAATAATAACCTTCAACGTAAATGGATTAAATGCTCCACTCAAAAGACATAGGGTAGTTGAATGGATAAGAAACACAACCTGCATATATGCTGTCTACAATAGACCCACCTAAGAACAAAAGATATACACAGGTTAAAGTTAGGGGATGGAAACAAATATCTCTGCAAATAGTCATGAAAAAAAGCAGGGGTAGCAATACTTATATCAGACAAAATAAGCTTCAAAACAAAGGCCATAACAAGAGGGAAAAAAAGTCACTATACAATACTTAAGGGAGTAGTAGAACAAGAAGATATAACTCTTGTAAACATATGTGCACCCAATATTGGCACACCTACATATATGAAGAAAATATTGAAGGACTGTAAGAAAGAGATAGATAGGAACACACTCACTGTATGGGATTTTAACACCCCACTGTCAACAATGGATAGCCCTTATAAGCAAAAAAAAAAAAAAAAAATCAATAAAAATATTGCAGAATTGAAAGACACCCTAGATCAAGAGGGCTTAATTGATATTTATAGAACATTTGACCCCAAAGAAGCAATATATATTTTTCTCAGCACATGTGGACCATTCTCAAAGACAGACCATGTGGTAGACACAAAACAAGCCTTAACAAAATCAAGAAAATTGAGATCATACCAATCATCTTCTCAGATCACAACAGCTTGAAACTACAGACCAACCTCAAGAAATAAAACTCTAAAACATTCAAATACATGGAGGTTGAATACCATTTTATTAAATGATGAATGGGTTAATGATGAGATCAAGGAAGAAATCAAAAAGTATCTGGGAACAAATGAAAATAAACACACAACAACCCAAAACCTGTGTGATGCAGTGAAAGCAGTCCTGAGGAGGAAGTTCATAGCAATTCAGACCTACCAAAAGAAGGTAGAGAAATCTCAAATAAACAACTTTCCCTACATCTAAAAGACCTAGAGGAAAAACAACAAAGCCCAGAGCAAACAGAAGAAAGGAAATAATCAAGATCACAGCTTCACAGCTGAATTAAATGAATAGAGATTAAAAATAAAAAAATCAAAGAATCAATGAATCCAGAAGCTGGTTCTTTGAAAAAATAAACAAAGTTGACAAACCATTAACCAGACTCATGACGAAAAAAGACAGAGGACTCAAATAAGTAAAACCCCAAATGAAAGAGAAGTAACAACTGATAACACAGAAATACAAAGGTTTGTAAGAAATTACTATGAACAACTATATGCCAGGAAATTGGACAACCTGGGTGAAATGGATAAAGTTTTATAGACATACAATCTTCCAAAACTTTATCAGGAAGAAGTAGAAAACCTTATTAGACCAATAAAATTTAAGCAGTTATAAAAAAAAAAAAAAAGAGAGAGAGAGAACTATAGACACACAAAAACCCTGGTCCTGATGACTTCACAAGACAAATGGTACCATGATGTGGACACCGGCCAGCAGTGTCCACATCATTATGGATGAATTAAAACATACACATGGATTACTGAGTTTGGTAGAGGAAATAGGATGACAGCATGGCTTTTCTCTCAAGGGGAGCAAAAGCCGCAGCCTCCACTGTGACAGGCCTTTATTTTATATCTCTCCTCACATTCCAAGATGGTTCTCCTTCACTATCCTGGTTACAGCAAAGGAGCCAATGCCCCTCATTACATCACAGAAGAAGGATATTAGCAAATAAATAGGTAGCCGGTTACACTGGTCTCTGCAAGGTACTTGCAGGGTGAGGGAGTTTTAGCAAAGACCAGGCCTCAAAAGAGACTAGGTATATTGCAAATCTGATTACCCACGAGGGAACCTATCTGTGGGCGTGGGTCCTGTGCATCTCTGAGTGGGAGCAGAGCCTACACCATGCAGAAAGGTCTGCCACAGTACCAAACATTCAAAGAAGTACTAACACCTCTTGTTCTCAAACTATCACAAAAAATTCAAGAAGAGAAAAGATTCCCAAAATCTTTTCATGAGGCCAGTATTAACCTAAATCAAAACCAGGCAAAGACACAACAAAGAAAATTACAGGCCAATATCTCTGATGAACATAGATGCTAAAAGTCTCAGCAAAATGCTAGCAAACCAAACCCAACAATACATTAAAAAGATCATACACCATGATCAGGTGGGATTATTCCAGGAATGCAGAGATGGTACAATTTTCATGAATCAATAAGTGTGGTTGGTACATCACATAAACAAAATGAAAAACAAAAATCATATGATCTTATAAATAGATGCTGAGGAAGCATTTGATAAAATCTAGCACCAATTTAGATAAAAATACTCAGCAAAGTGGGAATAGAGGGTGCACACTTCAACATAATAAAGTCCATATACACAACATCATCATACTCAATGGGCAAAAACTAAACACATTTCCCTTAAGATAAGGAACAAGACAAAGGTGTCTGCTTTCACCACTCTTATTCAACATAGTTCTGAAGGTCCTGGCACAAAGATCAGAAAAGAAGAAATAGAAAGCATACAAATTAGAAATGAGGAAGTAAAACTGTCATTATCTGCAGACAATATGTTAGTTAGAAAACCCTGTAGGCTCCACCAAAAAGACTAGACTACTTGACCTAATATGTGAATATGGCAAATTAGCAGGATACAAAATCAATATTCAGAAGTTGAAGGTATTTTTATACCAACGATGAACTATCAGAAAGAGAAATTAAGAAAAATATCCCATTTTATATAGCAGCAAAAAAATAAAATACCTAGGAATAAATTTAACCAAGGAGGTAAAAGATTTGTACTCAGAAAACTATAAACACTGAAGATAGAATTTGAGGATGATACAAATAATTGAAAGTATATACCCTGTTCATGGATTGGAAGAATTAACATCATTAATATGTCCATACTACCCACAGATATCTATAGATTAAATGCAATTCCTATTAAAATACCAATGGCATATTTCACTGATCTAAAACAAATACTTCAAAAAATTATATGGAACCAAAAAAGACCCTGAATATCCTCATCCCAATCTTGAGAAAGAAGAACAAAGTAAGAGGGAACACAATACCTGATCTCAATCTATACTGTAAGGCCACTGTAATCAAAAGCCTGGTACTGGCATAAGAACACACACACAGATCAATGTAACAGAATAGAGAGCCCAGAAATAAATCCTCTATGGTCAGTTAATATTTGACAAAGGAGGCACAAGCATACAATGGAGTAAAAACAGCCTCTTCAATAAATGGTGTTGGAGAAGTGGACTGGTACATGCAAAAGAACAAAACTAACCCACCAACTAACACCATATACCAGAATAAACTCAAGATGGGTAATAGACTTAAATACAGATCATGATACATAAAAGTCCTAGTGGAAAACATAGGCAGTAAAATTTCAGATGTCCCACATAGCAATGTTTTTGCTGATTTATCTCCTAAGGCAAGGGAAATAAATTTAAAAATAAACAGAAGGGACTATATCAAATTAAAAAGCTTCTGCATGGCTGAGGAAACCAGCATCAAAATGACAATGGAACCTACTGTGTGGGAGAACATTTTTGCCAATGATACATCGGACAAGGGTTTAATTTCTAAAATATATAAAGAACTGATATAACTCAACACTAGGAAGATAAACAATTCAATTAAAAAATGGACAAAGGACCTGAATAGACACTTCTCCAAGCAGGACATACAGACAGCCAATAGACATATGGAAAAATGTTCAACATCACTAGCCATCAGAGAGATACTAATAAAACCTCAATGAAATATCACTTTTCCCCTGTTAGTATGGCTACCATTAATAAATCAACAAATAGCAAGTGCTGTTAAGGATGCTGAGAAAAGGGAACCCTAGTGCACTGTATAGAATTTCCTCAGGAAATTAAAAATGCAACTGTCGTATGACCCAGTGATTCCACTGCTGGGAATATATACTAAGAATCCCAAAACACCAATTCAAAATAATTTAGGCACCCCTATATTTGTAGCAGCAGTATGTACAATAGCCAAGTGTTGGAAACAGCCTATGTGCCCATCAGTAGATGAATGGATTAAAAAACTGTGGTACATTTACCCAATAGAATACTATGCAGCCAGATGTTGATGCTGATATTGTACCTTCAGCGACCATGAAATTCCCTTTCCCTGGAAGCCTCATGAAATGAAAGTTCTATAGAGCAGAAGCTGGATCTTCAGTATGTAGAACAGCACTTGGCCCCATGTAGAGAGGTAATAGTATCACTCAAGAGGATGTCCCGCCAAGATGGAGGTGTAGCTGGACACGCTGTGCCTCCTCTCACAACCAAGATTATGGACAACAAAAATATAGAACAAAAAAAAAAAAAAAGAAAGAAGAAAGAAAGAAAACCCAACCAGGACAGAGAGAAAATTGAATTGTGTGGGAGTCTGACAACAATTCACCCAGACCGGTGACCAGAGGTGGCCCTGTGACTGGAGACAGCTGAGAGACTGGAGGCGACCCTGTGACTGGGGAGAGCTCTGCCACCAGAGGAGGCCCTGAGACCGCAGGTGGCCCTGCAGCCAGAGGAGATCCTGCATCCAGAGGTGACCCTGAGAAAGGAGGAGGACCTGTGAGTGGAGGAAGTCCTATGACTGGGGGTGGCCCTGAGACCGGTATGGTGGGTGGCCCTGCAACCAAGGGCGTCTGAGTGACCAGGGGAGGCCCTGCAACTGGAGGTGGCTGAGCAACCAGGGGCAGCTCTGCGACAAGGGAGGCCCTGCGACAAGGGAGGCCCTGCGATAGGGGCGGCCCTGTGACTGGGGGAGGCCCTGTAACCAGAGGTGGCCCAGCAACCAGAGGCAGCCCTGGGATCTGGACTGGAGGCGGCTCTGCAACTGGAGGCCCTGCGACCAGAGGAGGGGGCTTTGTGGAAGACCCAGAGCTCACAACTGTGATCATAGGTGAGACCAAAAAACAAACAAACAAACAAACAAACAAAAAAAACCCCACAAAACCCTGGAACTGTGAAAACACCAAAGTTGAACCCAAAAAGGGAGCATTCCAACAGCTAAAACAGTGGAAGCTCTGAACACCAGGATACCCAAAGGAGACTGCACCACTGAATCTCACAGGTCTTCTACCACAGAAGTTCACACCATAAACCCAGGGAGCCAGAACAGATCAATTTAAGAAGCTGAGGCTGACAAGAAGGGTCTCAGAAACAATGGGAAGACAAAGAAACAATCCCCAAATGAAAGGAAAGGAGGAGGCCCCAGAAAGAATGCTAAATGAAATGGAGGCAACTCAACTGTCAGATTTTGAGTTCAAAGCA